>CAUYRH010183333.1:0-14800 GCA_963574655.1 Perodicticus potto
CCTGTAGTCCCAGCTACTTGGGAGGCTGAGGCAAGAGAATCGCCTAAGCCCAGGAGTTGGAGGTTGCTGTGAGCTGTGTGACACCACGGCACTCTACTGAGGGCGATAAAGTGAGACTCTGTCTCTACAAAAAAAAAAAAACAAAAAACCAAAAAACTGAAAATTGCCAAAGAGCATGGATAGTTTCTGGAAGCAGGAAACGCAGCATTATACCACAGCAGCTCTGTACACACCCCGTGTCTCTGCAGGACCCCAGCCAATGTTGCTTGTGATACAAAGTTCAGGGCCAGTCCCTGCCTGTCCCACCCACCTGCATGGCAAAGTCTGTTGTCACACAGCCGACCCGCACGTCCTTTGGGATGTCACACTGCTCCATCTCCTGCTGGATCTGCTTGATGTTGCTGGGGGTTATCCACCCACCCCCATCATCGTCACTGTCTTCCCCTTTCCTCTCTTCAAACCCACTCTCTTCCTCCTCTTCCTCCTCACTTGGAACGTCCTCGCCTCTGTCAATCTGAAACACCAGAAGAATTTACACTCCAGGCCCACAGGAGCAGCATGGAGAAGCTATGGCGCTGCCATAAGATCAGAAGTCAGGGCCTTACCAGCAGCTCCTGTAGTTCATGATCAATATTCGGCAGTGGGTTTCTCCAGAACATGAAGGAACTGAATTCTAGGTTCTCGGGCTCACCAGCTGGGTGTCCTTTTTCTACTGTATCTTTTGGGGGGTTAGGCTGAAATAAAAAAAATAATAATAAAACCTACAAACTGAGAGGGTTACAAATGAAATCACATGGGACATGGAAGTCCAGACGAGACAAGGCTGGACAAACTAACATTCATCTAGGTGAATCTGTGCGTGATGTACAGCAGAGAAGAATGTGAAGAGCCTGGCTTGTCTAAGGAATTACCTTGGAGGGCAGATGGAAACCAGAAATGTGCAGAGGAGTTTCTGGGTGTTGAACTGATGAGGTCACTTTAGCCTTAAAAAAAAAAAAACAAATAAAAAGTTCTGAGCAAGGAAATCCAGTTTGAAAATTCAGTATGAAAGGGTAATTTGAAAAATAAAAAACATTTTCTCTCTGGTTACTGAAATCAAAGATGTCCAATGTTGAGAAAAATTAGTTGATATGAACATTATCTGTAAAACTTACAATTATTTTTGGTTATGTCATTATGATAAACGCCTAGAAGCAGAACTGTTAGATCAAAAGATATGCCATTTTAAATCTTTTGATACAAACTAATTCTTGCCAAAAAGGCTGAAGTGCAATTGTTAGAAATCATGCCTTGTGCCAGGGCACAGGGGCTCACTCCTGTAATCCTAGCACTCTGGGAGGGTGAGGGGGGTGGATGCTTGGTGGGTGCTCTAGCTCGGGAGTTCCAGACCAGCCTGAGCAAGAGCAAGACCTCGTCTCTACTAAAAATAGAAAAACTAGCTGGGTGTTGTGGTGTGCAGCTATAGTCCCAGCTACTTGGGAGGCTGAAGCAAGAGGTTCACTTGAGCCTAAGAGGTTGCTGAGAGCTATGATGCCACGCCACTCTACCCAGAACTAGAGAGACATAAGTCTCTCAAAAAAAAAAAAAAAAAAAAATAGGGCGGCGCCTATGGCTCATCGAGTAGGGCGCTGGCCCCATATACCGAAGGTGGTAGGTTCAAACCCAACCTCGGCTGAACTGCAAAAAAACAGAAAAATAGCCCGGCGTTGTGGCAAGTGCCTGTAATCCCAGCTACTCGGGAGGCTGAGGCAAGAGAATCGCCTAAGCCCAAGAGTTGGAGGTTGCTGTGAGCTGTGTGATGCTTCGGCACTCCACTGAGGGCGATAAAGGGAGACTCTGTCTCTAAAAAACAAAAAAAGAAAAGAAAAAAGAAAATCATGCCTTGATGGGTTCCAAATGGAAAACTAACTACCAGGTACCCTTGGTTCAGATAGTCACAGAGTCAGAGTTTACATAAAACTATTAACTATTCCATTTACTATTCTGATGACAGGCAATGTCTGTACTTTAGGATTTTATACTTTTTGGATTATAGGACTCTAAACCTGGTTGAAAACAAGTGAGGGTAGTTCCACTTGGTACGGGAATGTGAGCCCACCATAATTCTGATGACTTTAGGCAAATGAGATCAAGTAATTCTCTCTTTACACTATTTGAAATGAATTTTTTTTTTTAAGACAAGAATCTCACTCCATTGCCCTGGTTAGAGTGCTGTGATATCAGAGCTCTCAGCCACCTCAGGCTGGTCTTAAACTCTTGAGCTCAAGCAATCCACCTGCCTTGGCCTCCCAGAGTCCCAGGATTACTGGTGTGAGCCACTGGGCCCCCCAGCCGAACTGTAACAAAAAAATAGCCGGGCGTTGTGGTGGGCGCCTGTAGTCCCAGCTACTCGGGAGGCTGAGGCACGAGAATCGCTTAAGCTCAGGAGTTGGAGGTTGCTGTGAGCTGTGTGATGCCACGGCTCTCCACTGAGGGCGATAAAGGGAGAATTTGTCTCTCAAAATAAATAAATAAAAATAAACTCTTAATAAAATATATAAAACATCCGGGAAATGGGAACTCTAGATGCATGATGATATTAGAGATTACCATTAATGATGGGTAAGTGTGACAATGGCTTTCAGGTTATTTTTTTAAAGCATCCTTATGGGGCTGTGGGTATGTATAGATGCAAACAGACCAGCTATGATATGGTAAGAGTAGAAGTGCAATAATGGAGATTACTGGGTTCATCATCATTCGATCCCCTCTACTTTTGAATATCCAACAGTTCTTATAATAAGGTTAAAAAAAAACAACCCTCTTAACTTACCTTTTCTGGTTCTTGTTTTAGGTGAGACACCCCAACAAACTCTGCTTCCAACTGATAGGTGAGTGCCAGCACTTGGATATCTGTGGCAGAGAGACTGGGATAGTCTCCAGTCTTCTTGGAAAACTCAGTCACTGTAAAGAGGGGATTCCAACCTCAGATAGAGGCAAAAAGCCATATGACCTCCCTAAATTATCAAAGAATTTAGAAAAGGTCAACATCCCATGAAAAACCTTAACACTTTCATCCACTTTCTGACCTTTCTACTCACAGTGGAGAAATATGTATTCTCTACTACAAAGATTCATGCCAGAAAGTGCACAGGAAGGGGCAGAACAAAGTTAATAAAGTCATTGAAAAGTAGCACAGAACTTGCACATGGTGAGAGTTCCTTATTAAACCTTTTGAACCTCCTTAATAACCTCCTAGTAAATCTCTTATAGAGCTAGAAGCCCTATTCTCTTATAGCTCTAAAATTCTTTGATTCCAAGTATAACAACATAGATTAATAGGACGGATTCCAAAATGGAATGGAAAGTTAATTCAACCAATACAGGCTGAGTACCCCATACCCAAAATGCTTGGGACCAGGTATGTTTCAGATTTCAGGTATTTTTAGATTTTGAAATATGTGCATAAGTATAATGAGATAGCTTGGGGATGAAACTCAGGTCTAAAATGCAAAATACACGTATGCGTCATATACGCTTTTCATATGTAGCCTGAAGTTAAATTTAACATCTTTGTAGAAAAGAAGATCAGGGCTGGGCAGCGCCCGGAGCTGAGTGGATAGGGTGTCGGCTACAAACACTGAGGCTGGCAGGTTCTAACCTAGCCTGGGCCTGCTAAACAACAATGACAACCGCAACAAAAAATAGCCAGGTGTTGTGGTGGGCACCTGTAGTCCCAGCTGCTTGGGAGGCTGAGGGAAGAGAATTGCTTAAGCCCAAGAGTTTGAGGTTGCTGGGAGTTATGATGTCACCATGGCACTCTACACAGGACCACAGCTCGAGACTGTCAAAAAAAAAAGCAGGTCTTATGTTGCCCAGTCTGGCCTTGACCTCCTGGACTCTGGTGATCGTCCTGCCTCAGTCTGACAAAGGGCTGGGCCTACAGGCACATACCTCTGTGCCTGGCTAAGGAGTTGTTCCAAAGGTTTAATTTTATGCAACCCAACCTCGGCTGAACTGCAAAAAACAGAAAAATAGCCGGGCGTTGTGGTTAATAAGTTTCACACACAAAGTTGAGGTTAAAAAAAATTTCAGCTTTAGGAGTATTTGGATTTAGAATTTTTGTAACACAGATGCTAGACCTCTAATTGTAGTCAATGAAGAAATAAAAATACTGAGACACTTGTAACAAATAATGAACAATTTTTAAGAAACACATCCATTGGGTGGTGCCTGTGGCTCAAAGGAGTAGGGCGCCGGCCCCATATGCCGGAGGTGGCGGGTTCAAACCCAGCCCCGGCCAAAAAAAACTGCAAAAAAAAAAAAAAAAAAAGAAGAAAAAGAAACACATCTATGCTTAATATGTACAGTAAATACCAGCTGTTACTATTGTGATTCGCCTGAGACATGGCCAATCAAACACTTAAAATTTCCCAACATTAACATAAAGATGTTTTCTGCTACACTGGTACAAGAAACAGTTAAGTACACTGCTCCCATTTCCTAAAAAACAGACATGAGTCAGCAGCAGCCACAATGTACTGTGCACTTACTGTGTGGTACACATTATGCTAAAAAGCTTTACACGTTAATTCATTTTATCCTATGCCAAACCCTATTAGTGTTTCCTCAGAAATATTTCACATGGCTGATAAGTTGGTGGAGAAAGCCATAGAAGTCAGCGAATAACCTCTAAAACGCTTCAAATCCCTGAGTGCCTTTCCTGAGTATCATCACCTTGATCCCTAACAAGAAAACAGCGCCGACTCCTGAGTCAAGACATAATCGTTTAGTTTTCTTCCAGAATGAATCCAGGACCTATAAAAGCATCCCTTTTTGAGCTGAGGCTGACCTCTGTATCCAAAACAGACACCACCTTCATTTACCGAAAACAAATGGACAGAGGTAGTAAAAGGTTGAGGTTCTTCTGCTTTAAATCAAAACAAATTTACTGTATCCTTATAAAGGGCTAAACACGATGCAGAGTGACACATTCCTCGATCTACGCTCGCAGCGAGCGCAGAGGGAGGCGGTGGATTACTCCCACTTTCCAGTAACGCCCCCAGGGGCGGTTAGCTGGTTACAGGCCGGGCGTGGCTACTCCAGAACCAGGAGGCCTTCCGCGCACCAGGATCCCCCCGAAGCACTGTCCCTGCCAAATGTTCCGCTAAAGCTGCCGGGCCCCAGCTTCGCCGTCAACGCTGGAACAGAGGCACTCACCCAGCCGCACGTATTCCGGGAAGGGCTCCTTGAACCTCAGCTCGTACGGCAGGACCGCGAGCCGCCTGCGCGTGGCTTTATCCCGAATCTCGCTGACCACCTCCCGGATGGTGTAGATGTTCTTCCCGATGTCCTGCGGAGAGATCGGCCCAGCTCACACGCGCCCGATTCACGCTCTCCCTCAAGTCAGCCCAGAACGGGCTCCTCTGGGTTAAAGCTCCCTGTACCTGCAGAGGCGCGTCCCGCAGGAAAGCCCCAGCGTCCGCCACAACGTGCTCCACCAGCGCCATCTTGCTCGGATGACCAGGGGGACGCGCATGCGTATAGAACTTGCACCGCCTCTACGTCCCAAGTCCGGCCTCTGAGAGCCTGGAAGAGCAGCCGCGACTCAGCGGCGCCTCCTGGCGGCTACGCCTGCTCTCCCGGCTCAGACCTGCCCATGCGCATGCGCAGCGATGCCGCAAGTCAGACGGGGTGTGTAGGCGGGGTCACACCTTGGGGAACTCGGAGCAGCTCAGCTTCAACCTTTTAAATGTACAACCTGAATATATTTTCTTGTTTGGAAGTTAGTGAATACAGACAACCAAATTTAATTATCACAACAACCTTATGCTATAAGGACTATTTAATAGGCAAAGGATATGGCTACACAGTCCCAGCTGAAATGGCCGGTCAGTGGTGTAAACAAACACCCCGGGGTTGTGCTGAACACCCTCACATTGTGCACATTAGGTGAGATCCCACCACTCACCCTAGCTCTTCGTCCCCTTCCCTCCCCCTGGCTGGACTATACTTGTATTTTTCTTTTGTGTGGGCTTGTAGTTGTGTACGTATTGGTTTCCTAATAGTGTTGAGTACAGTGGATATTTTTTCCATTCTTGAGATACTTTACCAAGAAGAATGCGTTTCAAAGCCATCTAGGTAAACACAAAAGATGTAAAGGCTCCATCTTTTCCTATAGCTGTGTGGTACTCCATGGTGTATATATACACCACAGTGTGTTAATCCATTCATGGGTCGATGGGCACTGGAGTTGATTCCATGACTTGGCAGATCGTGAATTGAGCTGCAATTAACATTCTAGTGCAAATGTCCTTGTGGTAAAATAATTTTTTTCTTCTTGGTAGATAACTAGTAATAAGATTGTGGGATCAAATGAAAGGTCTACTTTTATTTATTTATTTTTTTAGAGACAGAGTCGCACTTTGTCGCCGTCTGTAGAGTGTTGTGGCGTCACAGCTCACAGCAACCTCCAGCTCTTGGGCTTAGATAATTCTCGTGCCTCAGCCTCCTGAGTAGCTGGGGCTACAGGCGCCCGCAGCAACGCCTGGCTATTTTTTGTTGCAGTTTGGCCAGGGCCAGGTTCGAACCTGCCACCTTTAGTATATGGGGCCGGCACCCTACTCACTGAGCCACAGGCGCCGCCTCCCAGAACACCTTTCATGGGAACATTCATCTGAAAACTTATGACATCTTCACTCAAGAGGAAGATTAAAACTGAAATAATTACCTATCCCCTTCAAACTTCGTACACTTGAGTTCCCTCACCCCATCCCAAGTTCGGATTTGAACTCTTCTCACCACACTTAAGACAGCTCAGCAGCTAGGGTGCTGGCCACATACATTGTTGCCAAACAACGACAACTATAACAACAAAAAAATAGCTGGGGGCGGGGCCTGTGGTTCAGCGGGTAGGGTGCCGGCCCCATATACCGAGGGTGGCAGGTTTGAACCCGGCCCCGGCCGAACTGCAACAACAATAACAAAATAGCCCGGAATTGTGGCAGGTGCCTGTAGTCCCAGCTACTCGGGAGGCTGAGGTAAGAGAATTGTCTAAGGCCCAGGAGTTGGAGGTTGCTGTGAGCTGTGATGCTACCGCACTCTACTGAGGGCGACATAGTGAGACTCTGTCTTAACAATAAATAAATAAATAAAAATATATTTAACAAATTTCAAGAGGTCACGTAAGGACCAGGCACTGTTGTAGAAGATGGAATATAGTTTCTTCACAATTTTTGTAGTGGGAAATATACATATATTCATCTATTCTTCCAAAAATCAGATCGTGACAAATCTGGAGGAAATAACAGAGAAAGAATAAAGCAGGAAGTAGGCTGATGTGAGGGCAAGGAAGTAATGAGTTATCATTTTAAATGGGGTGATCAGGAAAGGCTTCCCTGAGAGAGCATTGAGCAAATATCTGAAAGAGATATTTGACTAAATGTGGAAAAAACTTTTTTTTTTTTCCTGTAATCCTAGCACTCTGGGAGGCTGAAGTGGGTGGATAGCCTCAGCTCAGGAGTTTGAGACCAGCCTGAGAAAGAGTGAGACCCCATCTCTTAAAAAATATCTCCGCATTGTGGCGGCTGCCTGTTGTCTCAGCTATGAGGGACGCTATTGCTTTGAGCCCAAGAGGTTGAGTTTGCTATGAGGTATGACCATGGCACTTTACCTAGGGTGACATAGTGAGACTGTCTAAAAAAAAATTTTATTTAATTAATGATCTTTAAAAATTTTCATGGCACAGGGGTTGAAAATCTAGAATAGAGGCAGTACCTGGGTTACGAATGATAGGCTCTGTAGTTTTGTTCTCAAGTTGAATTAGTACCTAAGTTTGAACAATATACATTTACCTATTACCTCTAAGTGTGAGTTGTATTCAAGTTAGATGTTGTAACTCGGGGACTGCCTGTAGAATTAGTAAGACTCCCATCAGTGAACTAGAGAAATTTTAGTACGGTTGTTTTATGGATGGGATAAATATAGGCTTTAACAAACACACTGATACTCAACACCTGTGACTCAAGCAGCTAAGGTGCCAGCATCATACACCTGAGCTGGTGGGTTTGAATCCAGCCTGGGCCTGCCAAACAACGACAGCTGCAACCAAAAAATAGTCAGGCATTGTGGCAGGTGCCTGTAGTCCCAGCTACTTGGGAGGCAGAGGCAGAAGAATCACTTGAGCCCAGGAGTTGGAGGTTGCTCTGAGCTGTGATGCCACGGAACTCTACCCAGGGAGACAGCTTGAGGCTGTGTCTCAAAAAAAAAAACAACCCATATTGAGAGGGCTGTTTCATCTTGGAAGCCAATCCCCTGGATTTGGAATTGGAATAGGAAAAGTAGAGACTACGTGTTTAAATAATTTAAATTTGCATGCATGATAGGATTCATCCAAACTTAAAATAACAGAAGTACATAGTCCTTAAGGCTAATTAGGTGATTAATATTAATTTTAATCAATAGTGATTACATTTTTTATTCAAATTCAGCTTGTTAAAGCTGAAGGTCCAGAATATCAGTTAAGGATGTTGATTTATGGCCAGGTGTGGTGGCTCACACCTGTAATCCTAGCACTGTGGGAGGTTGAGGCGGGTGGATTGCCTGAGCTCACAGGTTTGAGACTAGCCTGAGCCAGAGTGAGACCTCATCTCTCAAAATAGCTGGGCGTTGTGGCAGGTGCCTGTAGTCCTAGCTACTTGGGAGGCTGAGGCAAGAGAATCACTTAAACCCAAGAGTTTCAGGTTGCTGTGAGCTATGACCAAACAGCACTCTACCAAGGATGACAAAGTGAGACTCTGTTTAAAAAAAAAAAAAAAAGAAAGAAAGAAATGTTTTTGGCCAGGCATGGTGGCTTGCACCTGTAGTCCCACTTACTTAGATGGTGGGCTGAGGCAAGAGGATCCCTTGTGGCCAGGAGTTCAAGTACAGCCTAGAGTCTGTTTCTTAAAAAACAAATGATTTTGCTAATCCATTAAATTCTATCTATTCTGTATGTTTAATGGAATGGAGGTTGCTTTGGTGTGGTGAGGCATTTTATGGACCCCAGGCAGGGGTTTTGAAACTTTTCTAATTTTGCTTTGTGGAACAGAGATCCCACAAAGGCCAGGATTTTTGTTTCTAGATCCCAAAATAGTGCCTGGCACATAATAGGCGTACTGTTGCCAGTAAATAAAAATACCAGATGTTTAATTCAATTCGATTACCTGATAATCAACAAATAATTTTTTAGTATAAAAATGTCTTTTACAGGGCGGCGCCTGTGGTTCAACGGATTAGGGTACCGGCCCCATTTGCCGGAGGTGGCGGGTTCAAACCCAGCCCCAGCCAAAAACTGCAAAAAGAAAAAAATATTTTTTACAGTATTTGGGACATACTTATAAGTTACGCTGTTGTTAGTATCTGATATTTAAATTTAACTTGGGGTAACTGTCAACCCTACACTTGAAGAGCTCAATAAATGTTGACTTAATTGATTGAAGGTCCACTTTCACCTGTCTAGCAATTGTCCCTGCCTGCAGAGGGCTGATGGGCACTCAGTTTACACTTCAATTTACACGACTGCTCCAGAACCATCCAGTGAGCGGAAAACCCTCCCACTTTTAAACTCACAAGTGAAAACAGGGGCTCCTCCTCGCCAAAGGTTTCCCTGCCAGGCCTAGGTTCCCGCACCTGCGAGCCCGGCCAGCCTCTTCCGGGTCAGGTGACCAGGCGCGATCACGTGACCCGGCCCAAGTGCTGGTGGTGGAAGGCGGAAGTGGGAGAGGAGTTGGGCGCCGCTTCTGTCGCCGCGGCAGGTAGCGGGCGCGGGGGGCGCGGCGGCGGGCGGGCGGCGCGGGGCGCGCCGGAGGCGGCGAGCGCTCCGGGTGGGCCGGGGGCGGCGCGGCCCGGGCGTCGGGGGGGCGGTGGCTTCCTGTGGGAGGGGCCTGGCGCGGCGGTTCCGGCCTCCGAGGAGGGGTGTCCCGGCTCCCGCCCGAGCGGGGTGGGCGCGCCGCGGGCCGCGCGAGGGCAGCTCCGAGGTGGGCGCCCGGGCGGCCAGGGGTGCGGCGGGAGCGCGTCCTCCGGAAGGGGAGCGGAGGAGTCATCTTGGTGGAGGGATCGGGACCCGAGGAAGGGGCGACTTGGACCCGAGCTGGAAGGGGGCGCCTGGGAATGGGCGTATGGCGTGGGGCAGAGGGAGAACTGAGGAAGAAGATGCTGCCTGAACCCCGCCTGAGAGTCTCCTCCTTCCTTCCTCCTTGGGGATGATTGGTACCCGGGACGCCGGTTGCGGTCCCATTCGGTTTTTAAACTTCAGGAGGGATCACAGAATCTGGATCGTCTGGCTTTCGTCGCACCCACTAAGTCCTGCTTGTAGAGTTTCCACTTCTTGGGAGCCCAGCCATTTAGAGCATCTTCCTTTGAGATTTTTCTCTGATCGGGTCATCAAAATTAAAAAAAAAAGAAAGAAATGTGGGCACTTTGCTGTGCTTATAAAATGGCTTTTCAGCCTGAACTGTTGTTGACCGCGACCTAGCCCTGCATTACCTAAGCAACGTAGTGACTGCTGAAATCTTGGACAGAGAAGTGTCTGCTTATAGTGTCTTCTGACTTTTCCTCTTTCTTCGGTTTAAATTATTCAGCATCACTTATCATGTGACTCCTTATCTTGACAAACTGTAACTGGTTAGGGTGACCCAGAGGTCTGTGTTGTGTTCCTTAGTACTGTGACCTGGTTTATGAGTTTGAGATTGAATATTTGTGTTAAAAGCCCTTCATCCTTCTCTTTCTCATACTGTGTACTGAAGTTTGCAGAAGTGAAATGAGTTTCAAGAATGCAGTATAACTGGAACGAATGTTCAAATGGGACATTAGCCGAGCCAGAGTCGTTTTGGGTTACAAGCAGGGGGAACAAAAATACTGGGCTCATGTATTATGAGTTCAAGTTCTTCGAGTAGTTCGCAGACATTTAAAAGTTAATTTTTGTAGTGGCACTGTTAGGTTGGGAAGGTGTTATTCCCATTTCACAAGGAATAAACATACCTAAGAGAGAGGACTCTTTTTTTTTTTTGTAGTTTTTGGCCGGGGCTGGGTTTGAACCCGCCACCTCCGGGATATGGGGTCGGCACCCTACTCCTTTGAGCCACAGGTGCTGCCCCTACAGAGGACTCATTTTTTAAAAAACAATTTATTGCTCTTTCTTGTTTACTGATCTCTTTCCTCCTTTAAGACTGTGAATCCTTCAAGGGCAGGTTTCCTATTTTATTTGGATACTAGCCTAGTGCCTGGCATGTTGTGGGCACTTGCTAAATGTTTGGTGAATAAATGAATTTGTAAAGATCACACAGCTGCAAGTGGCAAACAAGAGATATGAGCCCAAATCTTGAATCCTCTTTTTTTTCTTGTCATACAAGTTTGCCATGTTACTGGTTTGTATGAAAATGATAGATACGAGAGAGGCTTGGATTGCCTCCTCATTCTCTTTCACTTAATGATTTCTTTCCTTTTTTTTTTGTAGAGACAGAGTCACTTTATTGTGCAATGGCGTCACGCAGCTCACAGCAACCTCCAACTCCTGGGCTTAGGTGATTCTCTTGCCTCAGCCTCCCAAGTGGCTGGGACTACAGGTACCCACCACAACGCCTGGCTATTTTTCTGTTTTGCAGTTCAGCTGAGGCCGGGTTTGAACCTACCACCTTTGGTATATGGGGCTGGCGCCCGTGTTGCCCACTATTTTTTTTTTTAAGAGACAAGAGTTTCACTTTGTTCCCCTGGGTAGAGTGCTGTGGCGTCACAGCTTACAGCAACCTCCAGCTCTTGGGCTTAGACGATTCTCTTGCGTCAGCATCCCTAGTAGCTGAGACTACAGGTGCTTGCCACAGCACCCAGCTATTTGTTTGTTGCAGTTTGGCCAGGGCCGGGTTCAAACCCACCACCCTCGTTATATGGGGCCAGCGCCCTACTCACTGAGCCACAGGCGCCGCCCTTCTTTCCCAGTTTTAAAGAACATATACTAGCATCTCATTTAATCTCCCCCCACCCCGAACCTCAAATTTGTCTGTAATCATTACAATATTCTCTACAATCTTCTGAAGATCAGTGTTGCTCCTGTTCTACCAATGAAGAAACTCGAGGCCTGGTGAAATTTTTACTTTAGATTCCAGAACTAATAAATGACAGAGCAGGGACTGAAGTCCAGGCTTTTATATTTTTTGAGACAGAGAGTCTCACGTGGTCACCTTTGGTAGAGTGCTGTAGTGTCATAGCTCACAGCAACCTCAAACTCTTAGGCTCAAGCTATTCTCTTGCCTCAGCCTGCCAAGTAGCTGGGACTACAGGCACCTGCCACAATGGCTGGCTATTTTTAGAGACGGGGTCTCACTCTGGCTCAGGCTGGTCTCAATCTGTGAGCTCAGGGCAATCCACCACCTTGGCCTCCCCTGGATGACAGTCATGTAGCAAACCGTGCCTGGCCCCATTTTTTTTTTTTGAGACAGCCTCATGCTGTTGCCCTGTAGAGTCCTGGGGCATGAAAGCTCACAGCAGCCTCAAACTCAAACAGCCTCCTGGAGTCAAGAGATCTCTTGCCTTGACTTCCCAAGTAGCTGGGACTGCAGGCATCCGTCACAACTCCCAGTTAGTTTTTCTATTTTTATTTATTTATTCTTCTGAGACAGAATCTCACTCTGTCACCCTGGATAGGGTGCAATGATGTCATAGCTCACAGAAACCTCAAACTTCTGGGCTCCAGATATCCTCTTGCCCTGGCCTCCTGAGTAGCTGGGACTACAGGCGCCTGCTACAATATCTGGCTCGTTTTTCTATTTTTATTTATTTGTCTCCCTGGAGCTCACAGCAACCTCCAACTCTTGGGCTTAAGCGATTCTCTAGCCTCCCAAGTAGATGGGAGGATGGCACCAGCCACAACGTCCGTCTATTTTTTTTGTTGTTGTTGCAGTTGTCATGGTTGTGTTAGCTGACCTGGGCTGGGTTCAAACCCGCCATCCTGAGTGTATGTGACCGGCACCCTACCCACTGAGCTGTTGCTGTCCTGTTTTACTATTTTTAGTAGAGATGGAGTCTTATTCTTGCTCAGGCTGGTCTTGAACTCCTGAACTCAAGTGATCCACCTGCCTTGGCCTCCCAGAGTGCTAGGATTACAGGTGTGAGTCACTGTGCCTGGCTTCAAGTCCAGACCTTTAATCCCTAGACCTATACTTTTCAATTTATGGAAGCGATAGAAGTTTTACTTCTAAATGTTTTTCGAGTATAAAAGGTATGACATTTTATGGAAAATGTAGTATAGGTCACAGAAAATTGTGACTATAGGGTGTAATTGAAGTTTAGAAAAACCTGTACTGTATGGTAGTGAACTCTTCCTGGGAAAACATTTGTTTATTAAATGAATATTTAAGTACCTGCTCTTTGCCAGTCGTCGTAGAGTTCTGCTGTGCTGTGTGGTGCCCTCTAGACACAATACGCTGTGAGCACAGAATATATTCTGGATTTTGAGCACGTAGTGGGGAAAAAAAAAGTATTTCATTCATGCTTTTTTTTTTTTGAGGCAGTCTCAAGCTGTTGCCCTGGGTAGAGTACTGTGGCATTACAGCTCGCAGCAAACTCCAACTCTTGGGCTTCAGCGATTCTCTTGGCTCAGCCTACCAAGCAGCCAGAACTACAGGCACCTGGCTATTTTTTTTTTTTTTTGGTTGTAATTGTCATGGTCATTTGGCAAGCCTGGCCAGGTTTGAACCTGCTAGCCCCAGTGTATGTGGCTGGTGCCCTAGCCACTAAGCTATGGGTGCCGAGTCTTCATTGACACTTTTTATGTTATAGTAAGTGATTATATAAATACACTGTGCTGTAAATGATAACATTTTAGATTAAATGCAACATAAAATTAATTTCATATTTTTCTTTTTCTTTTATTTATTCACTTATTTATGGAGCAGAATCTTGCTGTGTTGCCCAGGTTACAGTGCTGGGGCCTCTGCTCAGCTCATAGCAACCTCAAGCTCCTGGGTTCAAGTAATCCTACCTCAGCCTCCCAAGTAGCTGGGACAACAGCTGTGCGCCATCACACACTACACCCAGATAATTTTTCTTTTTTTCTTCTTTGTATTTTTTATTTTTTGAGACAGAGTCTTAAGCTGTCACCCTGGGTAGAGTACCATGGCATCATCATAGCTCACAGCAACCTCCAACTCCTGGGCTCAAGTGATCCTCTGGCCTCAGTTTTTTCTATTTTTTTAGTACAGACAGGTCTTGCTTTTTGCTCAGGCTGGTCTCGAACTTGTGAGCTCAAGCAATCTACCCTCCTCGGCTTCCCAGAGTGCTGGGATGACAGGTGTGAGCCACTGCGCTTGGCCTGACTTTTCTATTTTTATTTTTTATTTATTTACTATTTTTGTTGAGACGGAGTCCCACCCTGTGCCTTGAGTAGAGTGTAGTGGTGTCCTAGCTTACTGCAATCTCAGACTCAGGCTGTGGGCATCCTGTTGCCTCAGCCTCTGGAAGCTGCTGGGATTATAGGTGCTTGCCATGGCATCAAAATGGATTTTTCTTTTTTTTTGAAACAGAGCCTCAAGCTGTCACCCTGCATAGAGTGCTGTGGCATCACAGCTCACAGCAACCTCCAATTCCTGGGCTCAAGCAAGTCTCCTGCCTCTGTCTCCCAAAGTAGCCGGGACTACAGGCGCCCGCCACAACGCCCAGCCATATTTTTTTTTTTTGAGACAGAGCCTCAAGCTGTCACCCTGGATAGAGTGCTGTGGCATCACAGCTCACAGCAACCTCCAATTCCTGGGCTCAAGCGAGTCTCCTGCCTCCACCTCCCGAGTAGCTG
>CAUYRH010183338.1:0-56578 GCA_963574655.1 Perodicticus potto
GCTCGGCGCCTGTGGCTCAATGGGCTAAGGCGCCAACCACGTACACCTGAGCTGGCGGGTTCGAATCCAGCCTGGGCCCGCCAAACAACAATGACGGCTGCAACCAAAAAATGGTCAGGCGTTGTGGCGGGCGCCTGTAGTTCCAGCTACTTGGGAGGCGGAGGCAAGAGACTCGCTCGAGCCCAGGAATTGGAGGTTGCTGTGAGCTGTGATGCCACGAGCACTCTATCCAGGGTGACAGCTTGAGGCTCTGTCTCAAAAAAAAAAAAAAAAGAATAAGCTATTTCCTCCTGGCATGCCAAGAGAGGCAGGGACACACTGGTGTCTGCCTTGATCTGCACCCTACAGCACCTGTGACAGAAGACTCCCAAGCCTTCCTGGCCATCTGCCTCAGGACAGTAAACATGAGAGAGGGATCACCTCTTACCCAAAGCATATCCTCAGGGCCTGTCCCATAGTGGAAGGGGAGAGGATAATGGCAAAGTGGCAGGAGAGAGCACCAGGCCACACAGTGGGCTGCCCTTCAGATGTAGCTTGGCTATGGGTGGTGACACACTGGAGGCCATGACAGCAAATGAAGGAGTCCTAAGATCAATTTTGAGGGTCACCACAAGCATTTAAAAAAAATTCTCAACCTATGTTTTAAAATGTCAGATTAATATGAAGGTGTAAATGGTTATGTTACCATGTTTGCATTTATTAAGTAAGGTCCCTTGTTGTAGTTATGCCCCACTCCCAGGGGGTGCTGGATGCCCACCTGGGCCAGGCACTGGGTGAGGTACTAGGGATGCCGCAGGGACAAGACAGACCAGGTACCTGCCCCCACAAAGCTCCCAGCCTCGTAAGAGACGCAGACCACAGACAGGTACGCAGAGATATGGTAATCAGAGGCCCGTGAAAGAGAACACAGCAGTGAGGACCGAGAGGAGCCAGGAGGAAGGACCAGCAGGAGGAACCGAAGAGGAGAGGGAAAGCCTGAGGCAGGGCCCTGTCTGGAGGTGATGTATCTGAAGAACTGAAAGAAGCCTGTGGGCCTGCAACAGAGGAGGAAACGGGCCAGAATCCACTGGACCTGAAGGCCACCTTCCCCAGCTGGCCCTCTGCCTGAGGCAAAGAGAAGCCTCTGAAAAGCTGAGTACATGGAATGAATGATTCAGGCCACTGAGAACAGAGTCAGCAAAAGGCAGATCCAGGACTAGCAGAGGATGCAGACAGTCCCCTCCCCACATGCAACTCTAAATACAACAGAGACTCGGGCTGCTTGCTCCTTTGGCGGTTCTAGACAAGGCACAGTTTTCCTATGTCAAGGCAGATGACCACACATCCCAGCCACAGCTGAAGGCCTCCAAATCTATAGGCCAACACCATCACTTCTCTCACGACTGCAGTGATTTCCATGAATGCAGCAGGGGCCATTCTGATGTGTGGGCCCGTGGAAGTGCGTGGACAGATGGAGACTGAGAGGACAGAATTGCTAAGCACAGCCTCATGCTCCCAGGAGCTGTCAGAGAAGTGGGTGCCCATGCAGCAACACACACACAGTAACACAGACAGATGCAGCAATTCACACATGCATGCACAGCAACACACACATGCGGCCACATACATGCAGCAACACATACACACCACACACGCATACAGCCCTGCCAACTCCTGTAATCACCCAAACCCCTGGGGCAAGTCACCTTCCTCCCTGCTTCCTGCTCCAGAAGGCCTGGCTTCAGAATCTCAGTGTGGGGCTGTAACACACTGACTACACTCCTCATCTTTCTTGGCAAAGATAGAGGAACAACAAGGAAAATCACAAATAAATACCGTGTTAAGGCCATCAGATATAAACAATTTCCTCAGACATCTCAGTGGGGTGGGCCCTCTGCTACAACCAGGGCTGAAAAGATGTGTCACCAGGCAGGCTCCTAGACAGCAAACCGTAACAGATCCCTGGGAACACAAGCCATGCATACAAATAACTTTCTTCCAGGCTTGAGGGGGGTCAAGAAAAGAAGCAAAAAATGAAAGGTCAAAGGTCGCCAACTGCAAGTTCAGCAGAAGACAGGCAGGAGTCAAGCCTGGGTGGCTGAGCACATGTTCCCAGCCAGCTCCGACTTCACACTCACCCTTGAGAAGGAAGTACAACCCACATCACATACTGCCTCAGAGGAGTCCGAGGAATGACAGCGGCAGCAATGCCTGCAGGGTTGAGCCGTGTGGCCAGCATTTACCAATGACTCACAATGAGCCAGACCCTATGCTAGGCAGTTCTTACTGTGAACCTAAATAAAATCTTAAGCTGCGCCTGAGCTAACTGAATGGACCCCTCTAGGCCAAGGGGACACAGAAATAACATAAAGCCAAGTTGCTGGCCATGAGACGGGAGGTCATCATGCCTCCCCTTCCCTTCTTGGAGATGTCCTTTGTAACTTATCAACAAGCCTAAAGCCATACATGACAAAGCTTATTCACACCTGCAGGTCATCTGTTTACTTAACAGATCTCTTATTTCTGGGTACGTCCCTTATCTTAAAAAATTCCAAGCCTTTAGATCAAGCTTCATTTCTTTAATTATAAATCAAAGATTCTGAAACTCACCTATAACCTATAATCCTTTGAGATGTTCCACCTTTTACCACCAAACCAATATACATTTTCAATTTCCATGTACTAATTCATGATTTATGAGTAATTCCTTCCTCCCTGAAACGTATAACACCAGATTGTAACCCCAACCAAAGCGATTTCACTAGTTCAAGGCTTCTTGGGTGTGCCTCCAGACCATGGTTCTCAAATTTAGTGCAGAATAAACCCCTTTAAATTATTTTATAGAATTTGGCCTTTTTTTCCATGGACATTATTTATACATTAACATGCACGTCCACCCAGTGGGGACAAAGCCACCCAATATACTAATAAAGAAAATAAAGCTCAGGGGCAGTGCCTGTGGCTCAACGAGTAGAGTGGCGACCCCATATACCAGAGGTGGTGGGTTCAAACCCAACCCTGGTCAAAAACTAAAAAAAAAAGATGCCCATATTTGGGGCAACACCTGTGGCTCAGTGAGTAGGGCACTGGCCCCATATACCGAGGGGGGCGGGTTCAAACCTGGCCCCGGCCAAACTGCAACAAAAAATAGCCAGGCGTTGTGGTGGGTGCCTGTAGTCCCAGCTACTTGGGAGGCTGAGGCAAGAGAATCACCTAAGCACAAGAGTTGGAGGTTGCTGTGAGCTGTGTGACGCCATGGCACTCTACCAAGGGTGATAAAGTGGGCTCAGAAAAATTTAGTTACTGCTCAACACCACACAGTCAGCTAAGTAGCAGGGCTAGGATTCCAAAGTCTAGGCTGACTGCAACAGCACTGGCCATGACAGGACCCCACTCCTGACCGAGACAGAGCTAGACCCTGGAAGTCACCAGTCACACATCAGGTCCAGCCCAGCAACCAGTGATGGAGGCACAGTCCAGCCCCACAGAGCCACAAAGCTCTGCTTGCTGCCACCAGTGCAGCTACAACCGAAGCACACCTCCCACACACATGGGTTGCACTCTTGACACCTGTGCTTTCTCACCCATCCCCCAAACCTCCCGCCCTGAACATGCGCCCACACACATGGACTGGACAAAATTTCACAAAAGCCCTTGTTCTTTTACCTGATGTGATCTGGACTGTTCAAAGACTAAGTGAAAAAGTCAGTTAAAGCAGGAGACCACATAAAACTAACTTAAACCTTGCACCTCTGAAGGCGTATGAGAGGTGTCCTCCACGGCCGTCTGCTGACGTGGTCAGCTGGGGCCTCTTCTCAGAGTCTGGGCTGCTCAATACCCTTCACTGTTAGCGCTCCTAGGCAGATCACATCTGTAATTTATCATCTAACTTTCCCAGTTTTGTTTTCTTTTTAAAAATTGGAACAATGACTTACAATTTTGAAACTAATTCTAAACAGAATTTAACAGACTTTTAACAATTTTTCTCTTTTATTTTTACAACTGTGTCACCCACATCCTCCCAGTAATTTTTTTAGTGACTCAGTGACTCACCTTTAGCAAATTTTCCCTAAATATTCAACTTCGTTTTTTTTCTTTTTGAGACAGAGCCTCAAGCTCTGGCTAGTCCCAGTGTTGGGGAGGCAGGGACAGGCCCACAGGGAAGCCTGAGCTCTGTAGTCTGGAGCCTTGTGACCTTAGATACATATGCTCCCTCAGCCAGTTTCAGTCTCTGTGAACTGGCAACCATATGGCCTACCTCAGAGTCAAGCAATTAAGCCACGAGCTGGCACAGAGTCAGACACAGAACGCACAGGTGCATGGTGCGCGACACAAGCTGGTCATCTATGGGAAAGTACACAATGAATGACAGTGACCTTTACAAAACCACTAGAGCTGGTTGTATAACTTCCTCCATAAAATGATAACATGTATTATCAGAAAAGATCCAATTTCAATTTCATATGCCGTTTTCCAAGACTAACCTGAGCTCATTGCCCCACTGTTTCAAAGAGTAAAAGTTGATAGCATTTGGGTGCCCAGGGGCGGGCTGGCTGGCAGCTTGTTCTCCCACCAGCTCTCCAGGCGCAGTCTCCACAGCCAAGACATTTCTGGCTGTTTCTGCAGAAGCATTAGGGTGCTGATAAATTAAATCTGAAAGAAAGACAAACAAATGTCAGTTACTCAATGTTTCCACACAAATTTTGACAACCTACATAAGACAATGATGCAATATACTATATACATATCTAAACTAGGCTGGGCACAGTGGCTCACACCTGTAATCCTAGCACCCTGGGAGGCCAAGGTAGGAGGATGGCTGGGGGTCAGGAAATCGAGACCAGCCTAAGCAACACAGTGAGACTCTATCTCTACAAAAATTAGAAAAATTAGCCAGGCATGGTGGTGTGCACCTGCAGTCGACTCAGGAGGCTGAGGCAAAAGGATCAGCTGAGCCCAGGAATTTGAGGTTTGCTATGAATTATGAGCAAGACCCTGTCTTGAAAGAAAGAAAGAAAAGGGAGGGAGAGGAAAGAAAAGGAGAGGAGAGGAGGAAAATAAAAGAAAAAGGGCTCGGCTCCTGTGGCTCAGCGGGCTAAGGCGCCAGCCACGTACACCTGAGCTGGCGGGTTCGAATCCAGCCCGGGGCCCGCCAAACAACAATGAAGGCTGCAACCAAAAAATGGCCAGGCGTTGTGGCAGGCGCCTGTGGTCCCAGCTACTTGGGAGGCAGAGGCAGGAGACTCGCTTCAGCCCAGGAATTGGAGGTTGCTGTGAGCTGTAATGCTACAGCACTCTATCCAGGGTGATAGCTTGAGGCTCTGTCTCAAAAAAAAAAGAAAATAAAAGAAAAAGGAAGGAAGAAGAGAAAGAAAAGGAAGGAAAGAAGGGAGAGGGGGAGAGAGGGAGGGAGGGAGGGGAAAGAAAGGCATCTAAACTATACCAGTATATAGCTATATATATTTATATATATATAAAATCAAAAATTTTATTTACTATATAAATATATAATGTGAGTAGCTTTGGTGCTCTGAAACCATTTTCACCTAAAGAGATCTATATTTCTCAAAGAAACACAGGTTGTGATGTACTTTAAACCACCAAGCATTAATAGCGCTGGCCCAGGCAGAGAAAAGGGTAGAATTCTCCTCTAGTCTTGTAAATCAGTAAACCTTGCAAAAACCTGGGGTCAAGGTCCACTCACCAGTACTGATAATGAACAATTTCCAGGATAAACTATTAGGTTAAAAAAAAAGCAAAGTGAAGATCAGATTATTCTACACTCCCTTGTTTCTAAGTAAGTGGGAGGAATATAAACATGAGAAAATTAAGTTTGCATGTCACAGAATAGCTTTTCAGTAAATTTACAGGCAAACACACTGAATCTAAAGTACAATCAATCAAATTTTAGAGTATCTTTAAAATGTAAACTGAAATACTTAAGGTTGAAACGGTATGTTCAGAATTTACTTCAAAATAACAATTGTTACTTAACAAAATAATATTTGCTTCAGATAACATGTTATTTGCTTCAAAATAACAAAATAAGTGGTAGAAGTATCAACAAAACAAGAAAGGATGTGAAATAGTGGTTGTTGAGACTGCCTTATAAACATGGAGGCAGTATTACGCGTTCTCTTTCCACCTATGCTTAAAATTTCTCATAATTAAAACCACTGTGAAAAACATGCTTTAACAAAAACATTTCCAACTACAAATACTCCCAACTGACGTAATCTGAGAAGAAGGCACACTGGCAAATAAGATGTAGTATTACTTTACCATAATCAGGGTGACCTACATCTCTTTTTAATAAAACATCCCTGTATCAAGAAGATCAATGACCACTCTTTCTGCGAAAACAAAATCAGAATTGAACTGCTAACCACCAATGTTCTAGAAAAAGTTAGTTTCCAATCAGATGAGTACACAGAGTCAGTGAGATCAGGTCCCCATAAAGGTCACTGAGCCCTGGTAAAGTCAGAGCACAGGGCATCCTGGGCTGCCCGGGCTTTGGGAGCACTGTCCTGAACAGGAACTCTTGACAACAGGTTGCACTTGGTAGGCAGGTTACTACCTTGAGCATCGTCAGTGGGGAAGGCTCTGAGAACACACTGGGAAGGTGTCTTGGGTGTAACACAGAAAAGTGATAGCTGTGCATCTGTAAGGGAACTTGGCTATGGCCAGGAAAGTCAGTACACAGCTTCCAAGCAGAGTTCTGACTAGGAAAAGCAAGAGAGTATCCTGGGGACAGAAGAATCATAGGCTCAGGAATAGCATATAAGACTGTGAAGCGGCTCGGCGCCTGCGGCTCAACGGGCTAAGGCACCAGCCACGTACACCTGAGCTGGCGGGTTCGAATCCAGCCTGGGCCCGTCAAACAACAATGACGGCTGCAATCAAAAAATGGCCGGGCATTGTGGCGGGCGCCTCTAGTCCCAGCTACTTGGGAGGCAGAGGCAAGAGACTCGCTTGAGCCCAGGAATTGGAGGTTGCTGTGAGCTGTGATGCCATAGCACTCTACCCAGGGTGACAGCTTGAGGCTCTGTCTCAAAAAAAAAAAAAGAAAGAGTGTTTTATGGCCGGGCGTTGTGGCTGGCACCTGTGGTCCCAGCTACTTGGAAGGCGGAGGCAGGGGACTCACTTGAGCCCAGGAATTGGAGGTTGTTGATTGCATAATTGGAGGTTGCACTCTATCCAGGGTGACAGCTTGAGGCTCTGTCTCAAAAAAAAAAAAAAAAAAAAAAAAAAAAGAATTCCTTAGTGATAGAGGTGTCTCTTGGGACAGGCGTGGTGGCTCACACCTGTAAGCCTAGCACTCTTGGAGGCCAAGGTAGGTGGATTGCCTGAGCTCACAGGTTTGAGACTGGTCTGAGCAAGAGCAAGACCCAGTCTCTAAAAATAACCGGGCATTGTGGCCGGCACCTGTAGAGAGAATTACTTAAGCCCAAGAGTTTGAGGTTGCTGTAAGCTATGACATGAGAGTACTCTACCGAGGGGGACAAAGTGAGACTCTGTCTCAAAAAAAAAAAAAAAGACTGTGAAGCAAGAAGTTGGGAGGCTGAGGCAGGAGGATCACTCAAGCCCAGGAGTGTGACACTATACTGAGCTATTGTGACACCACTGTAATCTAGCCTGGGCAGCAAAATGAGACCTTGTCTCGAAAGAAAAAGAAAAGAAAGAGTTCATTTGGAAAAGGGGTTCCAATAAACAAAAGGAACAAGAGTTCAACTACCTCTAATCCAGTCCAGTCTCTCTATCTATTGTGTCAGGAGACAGAAGTCCAGAGCCAGGCCAGATGACCAGTCAGTCATCTGGCCTGTGGCACACAAGTGTCACATGGCCAGTATAAATCACTGGACCTGTTGTTGAAAAGGTCCAACTGGTGCTCAGTTTCCCAAGGTTGGTCTTCACAGACCTGTCACCAGTAAAGCATTGCAATTCTAAGCCCAAGTGGGACATTAACTCAACAAAATGTCTTCACTCCTATAATAGCAAGTCCAGCTTCATCTTCCTGTGTGGGCTGGCAGCAAGGTGACAAACGGCTTCTCGGCAGGCCTGGGTTGTCAAATGCCCTTGTGGCAAAGCGTCTATTACCAAGAAAACCTCAGGTCTCGCAGGAACCCACAGCCCACACTGGAAACACTTCCTGTGCAGTTCAGTGCCCTGGGGGTGGGGTGGACAAAAGGGACCAGAGACCAGGGAAGAACATGTTGGAAAAACATTTTCTAAGAGAAATTGCACTGGGAAGGTGTCTAGAAACTAAAAGAAGCTATTCCCCAGCTTAGTGCATGTTTGCTGTGATTGTTATTTCTGTCTGGTTTTTGGTGCTTAAAAGACAATGTGAGTTTTACTTAATTAAAAGCAGAGTTGCTGGCTTCTCCTCAATATGTGTCCTAACATTAGCATTCAGAGGTCGCCTCAGGAAGGACATTCAGGGAGCACAAACTAGGACATGGCAACATTTCCTCAAAGATTTTAAGAGGATGGACTTGTGTTCCTGAACATGGCCTCTGACTTGCAGCCTCAGTGGGGAGAGAAACTCTGTGCTTGATGGTTCTGGTGTTTACACCTTCTTGGTTCTTTTTAAACATTTTCAAATGCTTATGTGACAGCTCTTAATTCCAGTCTCAGCTTCCCTTCCCACCTAACAGTGCCGAGTGCTGGGGCTCTCCTGCGTGGGGTGGTTTCTGCTCACATCAGTCCATGAGTCTAGTTAATTCCTCGGCTGTCCGTCCTTTACCCATCACCAAGGACACAATTCTGTGACACTGAACCTGTCTGATCTGCTAACCTAACACCTGGCATAGAGGAGGGACCCAATAAATGTTGGTAAGTGGCTGAATGAACAAGTAAAAAGTCACTCCCTCAACGGCATGGCAGAAAGGCCTGGGCTGAGGAAACAGGGCAGGAGGCAGCAGAGGTCTCTGTAGTTCTTCAATGGGTTTACACTCATCAGTCCCCCTGCTTGCCTCTCTCCTGCCACCTCACCTCACAGAGTCCCTGAATAAGGGGTGGGAGGTTCACACCGACTCCCTCCTCTCTCTCTCCACCCCTCCTTGCTTGTCCTGCAGTCCAGCTCAGCTGCCATCCCCACCCCATCCACAGTCACAGCAACCCTGAGTTCACTTGAACCAAGTCCCACCAGGTCCAGGCTGAGGATGTCTCTGCTGGCACCAAACTCCGTTCCCAACGGTCCTCTTTTAGACACTTTCTGTGAGCTTCCAGCAGGGTCCTCCCAGACAGAGCTGGACCCCACTCAGCACCTCCTGCCTGGCTTCCCTCCCATGCAGCTGTGCCCTTTCAGGCCTGGCTTTCACAGAACCTTAAGCAAACTGGAGGAAGCTGGCTCACAGATGGGGCAACCATGATGTGCTCAAGGTCCCATAAATCTCCACCAAATCATGCTGCCTCTCAGATACACAGCTGACAGTGACCACAACAGACAATTTGAAATAATGCACGTCATTCTGCCCAAAGACTCAGCTTTGGTCACTTCATGGGACCAGACATCAGACAACACGTGACTCGGTGGCACTGCCAATCTAGGTGTGCATTCCACCCTGTGGTTTTCCTTCCGGCAGCCCAGGACCCCACACAGGCTACTCCAGGAACAGAAGGAGCAACCAACTCTCCTACCTCCCACCCCTCACTCACATATAAGCTTTCAAGAGTGTGACAGTTAAACAATTTGATGCAGCTGCTTCAGAGGAGGAACTGTGTGGTCACCCCTTGGGGTGACTTCACAATACAATATTCTGCAAGAAACACCATCCATATTCAAATAGATATTTAGGGACTCAAGCTGGCTAAGATTGTGAGTGCTTTTGTGCTCCTGAACCCTTAGGAAGTCTTAAGAAGAACAGCCACTATCCCTGGGTTGTTTTTGTACTACTTTATGTGAGGAATGAAGCAGACAGACTGTGCTAGACATACATCTTGGAATGAAGCTATTAGCTACTTATCAATACCTCCTTGGGTTCTGCCACCTCATTCTCAGCAGTTACAAAGGTCTGTGCACCCTTGATTTTATCTTCACAATTATTATTTTTGAGATAGTCTCACTCCATCGCCCTGGGTTGAGTGCTGTGGCAACATGATAGCTCACAGCAACCTCAAACTCTGGGGCTCAAGAAATCCTCCTGCCTCAGCTTCCCAAGTAGCTGAACTACAGGTACCCGGCATGACACCCAGCTACTTTTTCTATTTTAGTAGAGATGGGGGTCTCATTTTTTCTCAGGCTAGTCTCCATCTCAAGACCTCAAGGGATCCACCTGCTTCAGCCTCCCAGAGTACTGGGATTATGGGCTTTAGCCACTATCGCCAGGCTCGCAAATTATTCTTTTGTGTTGAAACTACACCTTTACCTATCCAAACAGGGAAGATAACGTAGAATGGCACTTGAGGCAAGGCCTACTTCAGGCTGGGCTGCAGAATGGAAGGCAGACAGAAAAGATAAGCAGATTACAAATTTATCCCATTCTCTGATTCTTGATTATTACTAACACAAAGATGCAGGTTACAGTCAAACAGTTAACAGTATCTCTCTCAGAAGACATGGATTCTAAAAAAAAAAAAAAAAAAAAATTATAGGCAATTATGTGATAGTGCCCTACTGGGGTTTCTGGGAAAGCATTCTCCTCTTTGATACAGGTGCTGCCCAGAGGGCAACTGGTGTGAGTTGGAAAAAATACTCTAAGGATGGAGAATAGGAAGTTTAGAAACAGCTAGGGTCCCTCAATGGCACAGTAAGTAGCTGAGCCAGCCACGAGCTACCTATCACACGAGACAGTAAGTGCCTATTTCTAAGTCCCTATGATCCAGGTTTCCTGTTAATTATAGCTGAACATAATCCTAACCTATTCAAAATGGTATCATCTTTATACAGAACAATGTAGTTTCCCACGTGACTCTCATAACAGAACCAAGGTAGACCAATTTCACTGCCACGGGGCATAGTGCACCACCCCTGGACCAGAGGACAAGCAATGTACTCAGACTCTGACAACTACTACAGTAGACATCGGAGCAGAGACTCTCAGCTGCCTTCGAAGATATACAACTGGCTTTTAAAGCAAAATGGTCATTCTCTATGTCTTTCCCCACAATGGTTTTAGGAGCCAGGAAGATCCTGATGGGTGACAGCATATGCAATGAAAATGTTCTAAACTACAAATGAAAATGTTCCAAAACTGTATGACTAGGAAACAACAGTAGGAAAAGGTTTTATTTTATAATGCCAATCAAGAGTATAAAAACATTCATTTTCAATTCTTTTTTTTTGAAACAGAGCCTCACTCCAATGCCCTAGGTAGAGCACCATGGCGTCAGAGCTCACAGCAACCTCAAACTCCTGGTCTCAAGCCATCATCTTGCTTCAGCCTCCTGAGTAGCTGGTACTACAGGCATTCACTGCAATTCCTGGCTAGTTTTTTTTTTTTTTTTTAGTAGAGATGGGGGTCTCACTCTTGCTCACGCTGGTCTTGAACTCCTGAGCTCAAGCAAGTCACCCGCCTCAGCCTCCCAGAGCGAAGGATTACAGGCGCTGGCCTCACTTCCAATTCTGCCTAGAGTTAGCAAGGTTAGCTGGCAGGCTGAGCAGGTAACTACAGGCACAGCTTCAGAAACCTCCCCCACACTGCCACACAACACGGCACAATTACCTCTTAACCAGTTTTTATCTGATGAAGAAACAAAAGGGGCTGAAACACAGTCTGTTCTTGACTTCCTGTTTTAGACTTTTGACTTCCTGAACTATTACAGTTCTCACAGATTGCTTGGTGGTCCAAAGTTTCATTATTTGTTCTTAGACGCTATCTAAAACTTGGTAGATGTCAAAAGTCATTCTTATCCATAAAATCTTCAAGGCGCTGCACCGCTGAGACAGCTGAAGCTCTTGGCTCTGGCTCCAGGCCTGGGTGTGACTCCAGGCCAAGCACTTCCCCCAGTGGCTTTCTAGCAGCAGTCCTGGCCAACTCCTGGTCATCAGCTTAGACATCACTTCCTCAGAGAGGTCCCCAACCAGCAGGAGCCTAGCTCAGCCCGCTCACAGCCCACTATCCTGCACTTCCTCTTCCCTCACACTTATCTCACTTTGTCTCTGCAAGACCACCTGCTAGACTAGGAATTCTGAGAGGGAAAGGACCAAGCCCATTGTGGGTGCCTACTGTGCTGAATGAATGAACAATGTCAGATGGCAAGACCCCAGACCGAAGCAAGACAACCAAACATAAGCTTCAGATGCTTTCTCTGTCTCCCTAGCCAGCACAATCTGGCTTAAAAGAAGGACAAGTGTCACAGACAGACCACAGTTGCCCTCTAGGAGTTGCCCTCCTTTCAGTTTAACATCAAACTTGAGTCTTATTTTGTGTCCTCAGAATAAAACATCTTCTGTGCCAAAGGCACTCGCCACCATCATGGAGACTACCGGTTCCCCTACAGCAGTGGTTCTCAACCTTCCTAATGCCGCAACCCTTTAATACAGTTCCTGTGGGTCGTGACCCACAGGTTGAGAACCACTGCCCTGCAGGGTTTCCAAATGCTCCAGATGACTCAGATACTGAGTCATAGAACTTCTTCTAATGAAAAGCCACTACAATGGCAGCTTTAAAAAAAAAAAATTGGTCAAAAATGACTAAGAATCCTGAACTAAACATAGAGGGGACATACACTTGAAAAAAAGGCATCTGCTCAGCTCTTATTCAGAAAGCCAAAACAGCCACAAAAATGACTTGAGAACTCTCACAGGAGAACATATCAACAGGTATAGAATGTACACAATAACTTCTCACTGACCAGAGGATTAAGGATTAAGCGGCTGACTAATAAAAACAAACTAGTTTCACAGACTAGTAAAAACAAAATTGGCAAATTTGGATAAGAAAAAACCAAAGTCTAAGAGGGCATTCAGTCTTGGAACAAATCAGTTGCATATCTGCCAACACCCTCTTGGTGTGACTGGGAACTCAGATGTATGCCTGTGTACTGCTGAGCCGAGGGTTCCAAGGGTTTTCTGATGTACAGAGTACATCTCTCTATGAGAGTTAGAACCAACCCCAATTGGCTTAAATTTTAGTGTGTACTCTTGAAGTCCTTAACAAATGCTAGTATAATGGCCTGGTCTTTTTAGGCCTTCCTGCAGGGCTCAAGAGCCTCTTTCTTTCTGGGCCTCTTCTCCCTGCATGAAGGTGGGGGTGGTGTCACAGAAACAATCCCAGCCCCACAGTCTGTGAGGGCCAGGTGGCCAGCAAATAATTGTTGTCTTGTTCTTTCTAAAGGGCTCTACACAATCAATCATGAAAAGATCATAGGGTTTTAATTGTTTATGTTGAAATATTAAACTACATCCACACTGCAAATGGCCAGGGACTGACTACCTCAAGTTACAGAATGCCACAGATCCAGAAGAGAATGAAATCAGTGTTTGAGAACTAAAGTCCTCCTCAGAAACACTAGAGAATCACAAGTAGAATGTTTCAAGAATACCTTCCCCATGTACACCTGTCGACCCCTGCCAGTGTGCCCATGTATGAATTTGCAGGCACGAGCACCTCATCACCAGGTGTGTGGAGAGTAGGCTGGCCCTGCAGTCAGATGTGGAGTCACAACACCACGTCTTACTGTGCACTGACCTCAGTCTGCATTGGTCTCACTTGACTCAGGGTCATGGCTGGACTTGAATGTGATTCATACATGGAAGCCCTTGGTAACTTTGGAATGCTGCTTGCTCCTAAGGGCTCATCGTTATTTTTCTTCTGAATTCATTTCCATTCACTGCTAAGGTGACTTATTGTGTTGAATGGCAATACACAAAGAAGTGACACAGTTCTTTTCTGACTTACCTGTGTTATCTCTAGCTACCAGACCCTTAGGAAAATCCCCAGGAGTTGGGGAGGTCTTGTTGTCCCACTTGACCATGTCGAGATTGTTGCAATACTCCCATCTCTTCTGCTGAAGCTCCTGTAGCCAGTAAGTCATGAGCTGACGATTAGGAGCCTAGAAAGAGGGAGGAGAAAAACATATTAAGGCTACCAATAAAATGAAGAGCTTAAAAAACATGTTTCATGAATGCAGACTGTACAGCCTACCACACAAAAGGGAGAGTTAAGATAAACAGATCAGGTGGCGCCTGTGGCTCAGTGGGTAGGGCGCTGGCCCCATATACTAAGGGTGGTAGGTTTGAACCCAGCCCTGGCCAAACTGCAACAAAAAAATAGCTGGGCGCTCTGGCAGGTGCCTGTAGTCCCAGCTACTTGGGAGACTGAGGCAAGAGAATTGCCTAAGCCCAGGAGTTAGAGGTTGCTGTGAGCTGTGATGCCACAGCACTCTACTGAGGGTGATAAAGTGAGACTCTGTCTCTAAACCCCCCCCCCCAAAACAAAAAAAAACAGATGAACAGATCAAGGAAATTTTAATTAAGATCAGCAGTGTCTGCTCACTCCAAGTTGGGTTAAACAAGTAGCAATATCTTTTTTTTTTTAATTTCAGATTAATATGAGGGTACAAATGTTTATGTTACATTATTTCCTTCCTAAGATGAAGTTCAAGTTATAGTTGAGGGGTCATGCTGAACACCCCCACATTGTGCACATTAGGTGATATTCCGCCAATCACCCTCCTTCCTCTCCCTGCCCCCTCACTAGACTATACTTGTGTTTTTCCTTCATGTGGGCACGTAGTCGGCAAACAGCAATTCTAACACAAAGAATTTAACCAAATTAATAGCTAATCTTTTTAAATTCTGAAATTAGAAAGTGAAATAGTATAACATTTTCTTCAAAAAGTTTTAAGGGCTAGGCCTGGTGGCTCATGCCTGTAATCCTAGCACTCTGGGAGGCCAAGGTGAGAGGAACACTTGGGGCTAGACGTTCAAGACCAGCCAGAGCAAGAGTAAGACCTTGCCTCTACTAAAAATAGAAAAACTAGCCGGGCACTGTGGCAGGCGCCTGGAGTCCCAGGTACTTAGGAGATTGAGGCAGGAGGATCACTTGAGTCCAAGTTGCTGTGAGCTAGGTTGATGCCACAGCACTAGCCCCAGGCAACAGAGTGAGAGTCTGTCTCAAAATAAATAAATAAACAAATAATAAAAATAAAAAGAAAAGAAAAAAAGTTTAGAAAGGTTTGATTATTCTGTTGCTCTTTTGCTCTAAGCACCCACAAATTCCACCTCAAGAAAGCAATTCTCACATGGGTATGGATAACAGCCTTGACAAATCATATCCATTGATATTTAAATTCTGTCAGAATCTGAGAGGTCAGACAGAAAACTGCAGATTAAAAGCTAGATGGCATGCCTCATTAGAATGGCTAAATATTTTTAAAAGTTGGCTCGGTGCCTGTAGCTCAGTGACTAGGGCGCCAGCCACATGCACCGGAGCTGGCGGGTTCAAATCCAGCCCGGGCCTGCCAAACAACAATGACAACTATGACCAAAAAATAGCCAGGCCTTGTGGTGGGCACCTGTAGTCCCAGCTACTTGGGAGGCTGAGGCAAGAGAATTGCTTAAACCCAAGAGTTTGAGGTTGCAGTGAGCTGTGACACCACGGCACTCTACCCAGGGTGACACAGTCAGACTCTGTCTTAAAAATAAATAAATAAATAAATAAATAAAAGCTGACAATATCAAGTGCTGACAAGGCTGTAGAGCAACAAGAGCTTTCCTGGTGGGATACATTTTGACGCAGCTGTCTTAGAAAACACTCTGGCAGTTCCTTATAAAGTTCAATGTACACTCACTGAGTAACCCGGCAACCCTATGCCTACATTGTCCCGTAAAAGGAATAAAAACATTCACATAAAAACCTGTGTGTGAATGTTTACAGAGGTTTTATTTGTAATTGCCAAAAAGTGAGAACAGCATAAAACGTACTTCAACTGCGGCAAGGATGGACAAACTGGCACGTCCACACACAGGGACGCTACTCAGCAGCACAAGGGGCACTGACCTCCACAACATGGACAGACGCGGAACGCACGCTGCCAAGGGAAAGGAGCCAGACCCAACAGGCTACGTGCCATACAACTCCATGTAGGTGACATTCTGAAAAGGCACAACTTTAGGAATAGAAAACAAATGTGTGGAGCGGCTACTTCACAGGGGCAGTACCAGAGAATTTGGGGGTGACAGAACCGTTCTGTATCTTAACTTTAGTAGTGGATTCTTGATTCGATACATTTGTCCAAACTCATAGATCTGTATATAGCAGAGTTAATTTCATTTTAAAAAATTTGACCAAGATGGTGGGGGAGAATCCCAAACAAATCTCGCTATGAACAAACAACAACAGGTGTGGGTCACAGGTCTCCCGGCTGCCCCTGCCAAGGAACTGCAAGAAGAAGAAAGCTGTTATGGATAGCTACAGGAACTCATTGACATCGACATCCGGTGACATGTGGCTCCTGGGACCAGAGGCAATGGAGAAAACTGCTCTGCAGGCCTGATAGCAAGTGACAGGCCTAGAGACCAACCTGCTACTCTCTATAAGCAAAGGAGGACCTCCAGGTGCTGTGGCTATACTTGGAATCTTTCTAGTGAAACTTGCACTGGGTCCCAGGTAAGGAAAAGGTTTCATTACAGGATTTGTGGGGTATTTTACAGAAAATTCTTCCATCTATCAACCAAACCACCATTTCATCCATTCATTCAACCAACATTGACGGAGTACCTACCTGATACCTGGGATAGGGGTGTGGCCTAGTGAAAAAGACAGGAAAAACAAACCAGCTCTTCCTATAACCCATCATGTGCTGTGACAGTGCAGCAGGTGGGCTGGCGGACAGGAGAACACCGCAAAAGGACACCTGGCCAAACAAGGATGGGGTGGTGAGGGTCAAGGCACTCCAAGTTTAAGACACTTGCAACCTGCAGGTCCAAATGCTTCAAAGTATTAACTTAACATCTGTCTTCTCCAATAAAACTTGAAGACGTCCCATTTCTCTAGCATCTAGCTCAGGGCCAGGTTCATAATAGGTCAGAACTTATTGAATAAATAAGTGAAGGGATAAATGAACAAATAATCAAGCCATCATGACACAACTTGGTCTTAAAGGAGGAGCAGGCAGAAGCCATAAGAAAAAAGAGGGGGCTCCAGGGAGAGAAGGAGTATTTGCAAAAGCCCCCTGGCCAGACAGGCTGAGTGAGGGGAGGCTGAAGGAGCCCAAGGAGTGGCGGGGATCAGGTCCCAGAGGGACTTGCATTCTTTCCTAAAAGAGGTGGAATGGGACCAGGAACTCAGCAGGGCAACAACAGTATCGTGAAATAGTGAGTTGAGAGAGGCACAGGGTTTAGGTAAGAAAAAATAGCAGAGGCCCCATCCCTACTTGCAAGAACCATGAATCTGAGCCTAGGGTTTGGGCCATGGGTTGGTCTGAGGGTGGAGGGCAGGGGCTCGCATCACCTGGAGCTCAGCAAAGAGAAGAGAGCATTTCCACCTGAGGGAAGAGGGCCACAGGGAAAGTCAAGGACTGCCAGACACAATCACAGCCAAATTCAGAGCTCAAAGCCCATCCAGACTTCCTCCCTCCTGTTGCAGGTGGGGGGACTGAGGGCCAGGAAGGGAAGTGACTTGGCTAGGTCACACAGGAAGTCAACATTGAGACCCCCCGGTCTGCTGGCGGGAAGTGTGTGTTTGGGTGGGGGGAGTGTATGTTTGGGTCCTTCTACCAGCTCCCCATCCCCGACCAGGGAGAAGACCAGACAGGGTGGGCTCGGCACCTGGAAGTGCCCAGACACCTGCTCTACTGCCCCTCTTCCTGCCAGCAAGGACCAGCTCTCAGAAAACCCAGCACACATCCCTGGGTCAGCTTAGTCACAGGCCTCTCCGCTGCCACCCTCAAGGCAGACACCATGAACTATCTGCTCTTTACAAGAAAGCTTTTCCCTTCCAATCTTTCAGAGTTAGATCTAATAGAAGAACAATTAGTAACCTCTTAGTCATCTCTCACTAAATTCCTGGGGCAACAAACCTTTCACATCCCATGCTTTCAATATCTGATACATTATCGTGTTGTCGAAATCTGGTCAAGGCAGGAAAAACTACCTCAAGACACTGGTTAACTGGGTTTGTTTTCTTTCAACGACAACAAAAAAGTCTAGAGGCTCGGTGCCCGTAGCTCAGTGAGTAGGGCGCCAGCCACATACACCAAGGTTGGCTGGTTCAAGCCCAGCCCAGGCCAGCTAAACAACTGCAACCAAAAAAAATAGCTGGGCATTGTGGAGGGTGCCTGTAGTCCCAGCTACTTGGGAGGCTGAGGCAAGAGAATCACTTAAGCTCAAGAGTTTGAGGTTGCTGTGAGCTGTGATGCCATAGCGCTCGAGGGTGACAAAGTGAGACTCTGTCTCAAAAAAAAAAAAAAATCTAGAAATCACCAGAAGAATCTTGACTTCAATCCCCAATTAGCCAGTAAAAGACTGCCAGGAGCTATTTGCAATGGCTCTAGGAGCAGGTGCTTTGCGAGGCATAAGAGCCCCCACAGAAGGCCTTCTCTTTAAAGAGCTGAAACCCAAAGACAGAAAGGTATGCAGGGCAGGGCCTAAGACAGAACACAACTCAAACTGACCCGAACAACATCAGCAGAAACCCAGAAAAACCTCTATGTTTTCCATCAGGGATCTTTTCAACAGAGAACTGGATTGAGATTTGGCCTTGTCCAGTCCTAATTAGATGTGTGATCATAATCACACCTCTTCACCGGCCCCAGGGCCTAGATTTGCCCTGTCCAACACAGTAACCACTAGCCACAGGCGGCTATCGGGCCCATTTAATGTGGTTAGTGCCACGTGATAAAATCTTTTAAATCCTTGATTAAATAAAATATATTAAAATTAACTTCACCTGTTGATAAATTTTATTTATGTGGCTCACACTGTGTCTTTATTGAACAATGCTGGTCTACATCATGATGGCAAAAGAGACTGAAGAGACCAGCTTGGGAGGGAACAGAGCCTTAGGATTGTAACACAGACCAAGGGCATGGGACCCATGGAGGGTGGGACAGCTAACACCATTCCCTTTCCGCAGCACTTTGAGACTTGAGATAACTTCTCTCTTCTTTCTATAGGTACCTCTGTGTCTCCAACCACCCTGTGCTCTGTTAATGCTCAAAGAGAGGCCAACATTCTCTAAGGACACAACTTCCACTGAACTGGCTGATGGCTCCCAGTGTCAGTACCTTTACTGCCCTTCCCAAAGTGGGGCTAGGAGGACCCTTGAACAATCTCCTTCACAGACAGTGGTTTGATGAGTATCACCAGCAATTTCCCCCTCCAAGCCTTAGTGAGTCAGGGAGCGCTAAAACCTGCCACCACCATCACACGTTCTCAGCACTCACAGTCCAGGGGTAAGGAGCACAACTGGGAGAGGCTGGATACCTGCTCCCACATCTCAGACTGATCACTTAAAGTGCTGTGGTCCCAAGTTCTGCAGCGCCAAACAGGCATTCCAATCACACCAGAAGTGACAAGGCAAACTGCCCACAGCAGCAGAGATTGAGCACCATTGCCAAGATGTCAGCACCTGCTGTCTGACCGCTCACCAGGCCATAGCCTGAGTCTCCCAATTCCTGCTCATCCTACAAGGCCCAATGCAAATGCCCCCTCTTTAGAGGAGGTTTCCCTGCCATGAGCAGGCATCGTCTGTCCAACCTCTGAATGGGGATGTGACAACACCTTGTAGCCCAGTTGAACCTTCCCACGGGCATGGGGGCACTCCCTATGTGTTCCTCACTAATTGATCTAAGCTCCTTGAAGGCAGAGGCCAGACTGGTTGGTCTCAGGATAATCCAAGATGCCCAGCACAGGGCCTCGAATATAGTTAAGCACTTGAATATCACTGATGCCTCGAGACTGCTAAAATCCCAGTTCAAATTTGACACCAATCCCAATATAAAAGACCAAGCCAAACCTCTGGAAAGCCATTTTGATTGTCTCCTACACAACTGTGTGAAGGTCCTGGGAGAGAGAGAGGCAGAGAAGGGCTGAACCAGGCACAGTCCTGACACAGCATCCATCTGCTGCTTTTGGGTGCTATGCCAGGGAATAAGGGCAGGCCACCCTTCACTCTGCTTGAGGTGGGAACAGTCCTTGAGAGCTGGCTGGGAAGTACTACATGCTGCCCAAGCTGCTCCCTCAAGCCTCCGTTCTCAGGTCTCCAGAAGCTCACTCTTGTCTGAGACGGCCCTTGCCACCTGTTTCTTCTTTTGGATCCCAGGGACTATCTCCCTACCCTCACCCCCCAAAACTTGGTGCTCAAACAAGTCTCACTATTGGGACCAAGCCATTTGGTCACATGTGTGATTTTGGGTCCCAGGGACTCTCTCCCCACCCTCATCCCCCAAAACCTCTTGCTCAAACAAGTCTCACTATTGGGACCAAGCCATTTGGTCACAAGTGTTATTTCAACACACACGTACTGTGGGCCCACTGTGCACAGGAAGTGCTTTACTTGGGCGAGAGGGGCTGGAGGAGCATCCACCAGCCTCCACTAAACAACAAATTTATCTTAGCTGTTCACTCCCTAGGTCTCTGACCCTTTGGTAAAGAATCTCCACCTATCAAAATTTAGTACCTTTTAGAAGCTATAATAATGCTTATATCCTTTGACCTGCAATCCTGCTCCTGGGAATCCAGCTAAAGTAATCCAAAAGGGGAAAACACCATGTACATAAAATGTTTGTTCATTCACTTGACAACAAATGTTTACTAAGCTCCTAACTTGGGCCCAGTCCAGCGGTTAGCAGTGGGGGACAAAACTAGATGAGTCCAGCTTAATTCCTCCCTCGGAAACCCTGCCCCCTGCAATAAACAGTGAGAAATGGGGTCATGATTATAATCAATATAAAATGCCTAGGTATACGATTAAGAAATCCTTGTGTATTAAACTTTCAAAGAATTTAGTAAAAATTCCAAAAGTTCTTCAAAGCATGGCAAAGAGATCATAAAATCTGTCTAAACTTTAATCCTTGAAAATTCTAAATAAATAAATAAATTTTTAACCATTTGCCCTACCAAATGCCCTACCAAAAACATTATAAAGCCACAATCAGCACTGTACTGCCAAAACTACAAAATACAGGGCCAACTATATATAAAGACATTTACTCTGCATTGTACATCAAATCAGTTGGGAAAGTGTTAATTATTAAACAATAGCATTGGGACAACTAGTCAATATCTGAAAAAAATTTATGGATTATGACCTAGGTGAAAAACCTATCATAAAATAAAAATAAATTTAAGTTTGATTCAAGATTTAATACATTAATAAATTTAATTAAAACCATTAAATTTCTAGGAGAAAATGCTTTTTTTTTTCTTTTTTGAGACAGAGTCTCACTTTGTTGCCCTGGGTAAAGTGCTGTGGCTTCATACCTCACAGCAACCGCAAACTCCTGGGTTTGAGCGATTCTCTTGCCTCAGCCGGTAGCTAGAACCACAGGTGACTGCCACACAGGGTCTTAGTAGAAACACGGTCTCTACTCACTTTTGTTCAGGCTGGTCTCTAACTCCTGCCTTAAGCAATCCACCTGCCTTTTCCTCCTAGAGTGCTGGGATTACAGGTATGAGCCACTGCACTCCACCAGAAAATTCTTACATAAATAAAATCAAGTTTCTCTTTCTGCCTCTTATAACAAGAGTTGTGTAGATTTCCACCAAATGTTAAAGGTATTAATGATCTGACTTAAAATCAAGCAATGTGCACAGCAGAAATTCACATGGGAAAGTCTTAGCAGGTATCTCCAGAACAGTTAAACCATCAGACTCCTGCTCAGAAACCAAATCCCATGTGCACCATGATGCTGTGGACAAGGAAAACAAGCCACTCATTTTAAGACCAGTCCAAAACTGAAAACCAGGAAGACAGACTCTTCAAACTGTGAGTCCTGAGCTGCTTCTCCCACCCAACTGGGGGAACTGGCTGCCTGCTGAGGAGCAGCAGGGAGTCAATAATTTTTAACAGGGCTGATTATTCCTCCACCCCCCCACCCCCAACAAAAGAAATTGACAGGTAAAGGGCCTTCTAAACTCACAAAGTAAGCAAAGAAAGTATCTTGTGTGTCTAAAAGCACTGGAAGTAAAATGAAAGAGAAAGAGACTAAATAAAGGACTCCCGAGTCACTGGGCAGGGTGTGGAGCTTCCACGCTGTAGCTTTGCAGGGCTCTTCCCTCGGCCTGGCTGAGGGAAGTCTCATTTGCTGGTGCCTCTTAGTCCTCTTTATTTTATAAAAATGTTTACAGGGATGGAGCTGGAACATATTCTTCTTAGCTAAGTATGTTATGAAAGGTGTTTTTTTTTTAATGCTTTGCTGAAATATAGTTGATAGAATTGCTTTAAAAAAACACTAAATTAAGAGTCAGGAGATGTAGATCCCATTCCTGGCTTCACTATTAACAAGCTTTGTGGGACGGGGGAAATAACATACCCTCTCCAGGCTTTGGAGTCATTGAACTACATGTAGGTACAATTGTTCAAGGCCTCTTTATTCTTCTGATAACAGATGCTCTTTTCCTTTGAGGATGTTTGGCCTTGTGGGTTGAATAGAATCATCTCTACTTCCCTTTTTCTTTCTCCCCTCTTACATAAGGGTGGCACTGGCCATTGACAGAGTACACCCTTCTTTCTGTAGTCACTCTGGTCACAAACGTTTGTTCAGCAACTGACACATGACCCAAAGTGGGCCAGAGTTTTCCCAGGAATGGACAATCTCCTCTGCTAGGGTCATTAAGCTGGGAAAATGTGACTATGGGCCTACAGGAATCCATTTTTTTTTCTTTTCTCCCCATGTGGAAAGAGCTTTTCTGAGAGATGGAAAATCTGAATAACATCAGATATCAGCTTCTAGTATGCCTGACACACCTGTATTCTTCTTACAAGTCCCATGAGTCAATAAATTCAGGCTTTAAAAAAATATATATTTAAAATTAACTTGCCCATGGTGGCGCCTGTGGCTCAGTCTATAGGGCGGCCATCCCATATACTGAGGGTGGTGGGTTCGAACCTGGCCCCGGCCAAACTGCAACAAAAAATAGCTGGGCATTGTGGTGGGCGTCTGTAGTCCCAGCTACTTGGGAGGCTGAAGCAAGAGAATCAACTAAGCCCAGGAGTTGGAGGTTGCTGTGAGCTGTGTGATGCCATGGCACTCTACTGAGGGTGATAAAGTGAGACTCTGACTCTAAAAAAAAAAAAAAAATTAGCTTTACCTGGATTTATGCTAATTCCAACCTAAAGAGGGATCCTTAAACAAGGATATATCATTTTCTTGGAAATCTCATCTACAGAATGTAGGGGAAGCAAATTCACACTTGATATGTTTGTTAATTATTTAGTCATTGAAAAATCACAGTGGGGAAATGAATAAAACACTATTCCTGAGCTAAACATGCATAGCCTCAAGAAATTCATTTGGAGTCCTTTGTTCAGGACTTCCATATTCATGTTCATCTTGAGTTTGAATAGAAAAAGTAGAGCAAGCTTTGTGTATAGTGCCTGAGGGCATGGGGGAAAATCAAATCAATTTGTTTCAGTATTTCAGGCCCCATATTAATTGTAGAGGATAGTAGAGAGTACTTCATCTGCAAGTGGAGAAGCCACAAGTGTGTGTGGTGCACATAGCTGGATGTCCAAGGACATGTACAAGTGGATCAGGCAGAAGAGAACAGGATGTTATCACAGAAGACAGGATGTTATCACAGAAGGCCCCTTTAAGTTCCATGATGCCTTGCACTAAACTTCCAAGGTCTATGTTAGTACCTAGTGCAGAGTCATGCCTATAATGGATACTAAATAATAAATATTTATTGATGATAAAGAAAAGAAGGTCTGGCAAGCCTTCTTTGTCCTTTGGATATAAGAAAATTGAGCCAACCGACAGGATGTTTGCTATCAGTCCAAGACTCTGCAGAGAAGAATAGAGAAATGGAGAAGGAATTCACAATCTTCCACGTTCTCACAGTGCTTAGTCTTTCTACTCAGCAGTTTTTGATCCTTTCATTAACATCTCATAATGTAAAATTTGCTAACCACTGCTTTGAGGATTCAGTATCTTCTAAATTTCTAGAGACATTATTTGACAGGTTCTCTTTGGTTTCACTGTCTTCAAATTTAGGATTTCTCCTCATTTCTCTAATCTTAGCTTTTAAAGATTTTCAAGCTTATACAATATATAATTGTTGGCTTTTTGATCCCTTGGGGTTTTAGCTTCTCTTTCTTTCCAATTCTTAGATAAAGATTAAAACATACATCTCAAGATATAGATGTATTGTGAGGCTCTAGGGACTTCATATAAGTCTTATTTACTGAACATTTTGAGATAATCTACTTGCAACTTTTTCAAGTGTTGTTTTATTATACACAAATGAATATTGTAAAACAAAGAACTGTGGAAGGTGCATGCTAGATTTTAGTTTGTAGTAGAATAAACATAATGCAATTCATGGACAGACAGTATGGGAACCACTGTGTGAACAAGTGCATGTATACCTGCCTTAATCAGTATTCCATGGGATAGGAACTAAATGATCCTGCCCAATTTATAGGAACATAAATAAAGCAAAAGTGACAGTCTGGATCCTACAGGGATTTTTTTCTCTGAGCAATCAGACATCTGGAGTCTTTGTCTGATAGAAATCAATGATTCTTTCAGGGCAGTGTATCTTTAGATGTGGGTGTGGGAAGCAGTCCATAATGAGAAGGCATTGGTGAGGAGGGAAGAAAAGTAAGAAAAAAAATGAGAAAAACCTTAATTTTTTCTCCCGTAATAAACTATGGCAACATGTAAGCTATAGCACAATATGTATATGTATTTATATTACTATGAATGCCATAATTGTAAATAGGAACAATTTCCTTTCCATCTGACCCTTGAGAGTAGATCATGTACTTCCCCTTATGTATTATATGTTTGTCTAGATCTGTGTTTTATGGTTCAAATGGGTAAGAAACACCACATTCCTCTCAATAAGTAGTAAGTACTTATGAGTACATATGAGTGCTTGAAAACATTATACTACTCTTTGAATTACAAGTCCATAGAATATTACCATCTGATGGAAACTAGTTTTAAAATGGGGGTTAGGGCTGCATTTGTCCGAGCAGTATCACAGACAGCTTGACCTTTTTTGCATTGATCACTCAACGCCTGCATTTACCCACTAAAAAAAATATTTTAGCAAGCAATACCTTAAATATATTTAAGAAAAAAAACTACTTACCCATTACCCTTTCACAATATACACAGTCAAATAAATGAAAAAAAAAACATTGTTTGTTCTTACTATATATTGTTATTTAGGTTAGAAGCAAGCCATTGTTTGCAAGGTGAGTGAGGAATATTTAAAAATGCACGTAGTTATCCTCACAACAGTCCTTGTAGAAGCTTCCTTTGGAATATTTTGAAGTCCCCAAATATACTAAAGATAATAAAATAAATACAAATTTAAACTATTTTTTAGAATCATTATACATGATATGTGACAGAACATTATATACTTCATTTTCCACAACTTAATCCTGATTTTCAAATATCTTAAGCATTTAAAAATGTCTGGAAAGGAGGACAAAGTGAGGTTGGCCATGGAAACAATGAACCTTACACTATTGAAATTCAGACTTTAGGAAACAATTACTGCTGCTGGAGCTGTCTTTAAAACATTAGCCATTTGAGCTATTGTGCACATGTCTACATGGGATTTGCAGGCACCAAAAGATTTATTGATTCTTCTTTGGAGGACTGCTGCAGACTGGCTGCTTCAACAGCCTTTCAAACTGGGTTTGAGTCTTATAGAACAGACTGAACGTTGGAATCCTTTCCTGTCATTGCAACCCCCAGAGTGACAAGTATAATAAGCCAAGGTTAAGGAAGGCTCTAGACTGTATGTGGAACAGCTGCTGTGTGCTGCTGCAAAAGCTCAGAGGGAAAAATGCTTTGGGTGAGAAAAACTCGCTGTCAATACACCTTCAAATACCTAAGTAGTTTCTATAAACAATAGTGTATATTGGTCTGAATGTGTACCTAGAAGAATCTCTTACTTTCCAGTACACTGGGCTTTGTTTTAATGGCTTTATCCAGTGAGAACATAGAGATCTGGGATATTTTAAGGCCCTGTCTAGAGGGTGTATAATCTATCAGGTTACAAAGGTACACGGCATTGAGATGTTAGAAATTTTGCTTCTGGTTTCCAAGCAGCTGGATTAGGCTCATTCCTAAAATCACTGCTATCTACCCAGGACTGGCTAGATGTCTGAAATATTTGTTTGATTATTTTGAATAATATATTCTGAGTTGAGGAACACCTGACTTTTGTGAGAAAAATTTCTATACAAAAACCAAGACTGGAAAGGTAAAGAATATTTTTAAGACACACAATGAAGTGATGCATGAAAATCTTAAGAGACAAGAAAATGTTGGACAAATTAATCCAATGAAATCATAGAACTGGGATGTCCTTTTGGAATCCATCTTCTTTATTTTAGGAATGAACCTAATCCAGCTGCTTGGAAACCAGAAGCAAAATTTCTCATATCTCAATACAGTGTACCTTTCTCATCCTCACACATAGTTAATGCAGGTAGATACCGGAAGGGAACTGACTAAAGTTCAGTGACAGGCCAGGGTAACTTGGAAATCAGAAATACTGGACTAGGAGCTGGCGTGATCTCAGACCGACAGTGGTGTGTGATCTCTGCTTCCACTTCCCTCACGTTGTCCAACAGTTGAGTTCCTGCTACATTTTCAAAGAGAGTGGGGAGATTCATATCGATAATCTAAAGAGAAATCATATTATCTATAGTTGGTTAAGTGACTTACATGGAGGCTGACCGATTAGACTAAGAGGTATCTGGAGCTGTGGGCCCAGTCTGAGTTTCCACTTGTCCCCCACAAAATCCTCTCCCTGCATCTTCCGTATTTTCAGAGGGGCTTCGGGAAGTGTCAGATAATTCCTATGAGCATGCCAGATCAAGTAAGCTTTTACAGGAATCTGTCTCTTTCACTCACAGCCTCCCATTAATTACTGATGAAATGGAGGACTTAAGTGTGGGATGGTAGAAACTGCCTCTTTGCATTTGTTCCATTCCCGGTCTCCAAAACTGACATTGTTTTTTTTAGGTCAAATAGGAGGAGTGGTGTTCAAATGTATTTTCCTCATAGCATGTCTGTAGGAAAGGACTGACACTCTGTAACTTCTAGCCAAGAGTAAAGAATTTCATTTATTGGTTTGTTAGAAGGAGAGATAAAAGAGAGTCAAAGGCATGATGAGTGGGGGTGGTGTAGGACTTCAGAAAGTGGTTACTCTGTGGCCATTAGGGAATAGGGAGTGTAAAAAGCTTCTTGCACACATAGCCTCCTCATAAAAGCCAGAACCACTTGGCATCTAAGTAACAAATGGATCTAAGAGCTGCAGAGAAGGGTTGTTGGCAGGAAACAGTCCCCTGGGCTATGTGCATTTCAGATTGTGTGCATTTCCCTATACTGCATAGATCATAGATGACAGAGCTGCGTTCACTTATCTTTTGTACCCAAAGACTACATTTTGCCGATTCTGGTTAGTCTCATGATCACAAATGTTAGGGGGAAGAGGATAAATCTGGATATATGAGATAAGGAGAAACTGTAAATTTTGCTTTTGAGACGCAGGGAAAAGAAAAGAGGTGTGCAGAGATATTAAGAGGAACAAGATAGAGAAGATAATCGAGGTCCTTAACCTGGGGAAAGCTCCTCTCTCAACTTTCAGGACTTTTATTTTAAATGAAAACCTCTGTTCTACACAAAGAATTCGAAATTGATCTATATGTTTGCCTCCCCTGCCCCCAGTATGTCTAAAACCCAAAGCTCTAAGCATACACCTTGCATTCATGTAGCAGTGTACAAGGTGAGTTTCCTACAAACTCCACCTGATTTGTTTTTTAAATCCCAAATTGATTCCCACCAGATTACCGAATTCTCTGGTGGGTTAACAAATCTTTAAGAGGGTGGACCCTCAGTGTATGTTACAGCCAAAAAAACCTAAGTTAAATTTTGAAGGTCTGGTTTGTCCCAGAGTGAACCCATTGCTCTGCTTTCTCTTCTCAAACAGAGGGAGCAGATGAAATGGGTGCCACAGAAACTGTCTTTAAAACAGGACATCTCTACCAAATAAGACACCTCCATTTCCTGTCCTGACCATTAGCAAAAGTAAACTGTCTTCCATGACTCCCACTGTCCTGACTGTTGACCCTGCCCCTTCCCCAGATTCACAACAACAAAAAGCCCAACCCTTACCTGTTGAAAAGACAGGAAGAAGCCAAACTTCAAAGTGCTGTTTTTCCCCAAACTTCCCTGGCAAAGTTCACTCTGAGAGGGAAATGGACAGCTAGTAGTGGGCAGGGTGTTATTAAAGGGCAGGCAAACCTTGCATCCTAACCTTTGAGTCGCTGACACTGTTTGCACAGTCGCTGCTTCTTCCCCAGGAAACAGGACACGTTATCGTTATTTGATTTTAGTCAGTCTTACAGCTGCTATCCTGAAGTTTCTGAAATTTGAATTGCTAGAGCATCTTAGTGGATCCTTTACAGTCTTGAAAACACTCTACCCCAGGCAGAGAAAATAAATTGCTCAAAACCTTTTGCCAAGTTTAAGCTTGGAGGTATAGTATTCTCTGCTCTATTTTTCACTGGCACGTTTTTCTAGGCTTTTCCTTCCCACACTGTCAATTTCTGAAGTCTCTCCTGCTGCACTCCAGCCCGTCCTTCTCAGTTTTGCTCTTTAATACTCATCTCTGACTTTCAGGACCTCGGCTAACTCCTCTGAACCCGCTGCCGGCCAGACTAGTCGCAGCCTGAGTCTCTCTTTTAATCACTCCCTTTTGCTAGAAAAAGTAATACAGCAAAGACAGTTGTAAATATGACGTTTTAGCAACAATGGTATATCCCAGAGAGTATTAGTATCACTGTGTACTTCAACAGCTACTTTATCTCCAGTTTTATAAATGTTTTCCTTGAACTGCACCCCATCGCCTCCTGCTGCCGTTGGTCAGGGCGGAGGTGCCCTCCCTGAAGGCTGGTCAAGCCTTCTGTCCCTTTCATTAGTGGTGTAATCCTCTGTTCCCGCCGGCGCCTGGCACCCAAGTGGAACCTTCCCGCGGGCCCCTCCTGTCGTCTCACCTACCTGAGAGCTGAGACTAAATGAAATATAAAATATTAACTGTACGAGAAAACAAAGGCTGCTGCCTCCAGTACAGCTCCTGCGTCTCCTTTGGCAACATCTCTCTGCTCCCTCGGCCTTTCCGTCGTAGCCCCTCCACGGGATCCACAAGTCCAAGAGCAGCTCCTTAAGGCGAGTTTTCCTGCCCGACTCCTCCTCGCCGCCGGTTCCCCCCTGCCGGGAGCGCTGAATGACCACCAGGAGGCCAGGAACAAAGCACTTAAATGTTGCATTTATTAAGGAAATGTTAAATAAGAAAAAAAGTCAAAACGGTGTCACGGATGTCAAGAGCACTTTAGTGGCGTAAACCGTGCAGTCACGAGCTATAAGTTCTATTCTGGGTCTTTGTCCGGGGTCAGCTGTACAGCTTTCCCCCAGGAAAAGAAAAAGACCCAGCTGGAAATGCACTAAAAGAAACAATCACCCCGTTCACATTCGCAGGCTCCCCCCTCCCTTTTCCCAAGACAAAATCCCCCGGGCAGGCAAACAGGGCACTGGGGCAGAAAAGGACTTATCAAATATTTGTATACAAGCAAACAAAATCCCTTAAAACACGTTACAATCAATCAAAGGTATTTATCGCATCTTCCCGCCAGGCCAGAGCAGGAGAGCGAGCGGGCGCACATCCGGACTCGGATTTGTGCGTTCCCCCTGGGTCTGTGGCGTGGTGTATAAACAAGTCATTTTCCGGTCACCAGATGATCGGTGCCTCTGGGTCTCTCCCCTGCCCACCCTCTCCACCTGCCCCCAAAGCTTGGCCCACCTGCGGGTGGGGAACGGCCTTCGCCCGCCTGTTCCCCACGACCCACGCAAGCGGCAGCTTCCCAAGTTCTGCACCCTGATCACCCTCTTCTTGCCACTTGCTGCTAAGTCCCGAAGTCGGGAGGTTTCCTCCTTCCGGCATGGGAACTTTCAGAGGCCGAGAGAAACGGGTCGCTTCATCCCGAAAGGTAGAAGTCAAGATAAATATTTGACTCCGACAGGTTTGCTTCGCCCAGTCTCTGATGGTGAGGGGCGCAGCCGGGCTGGCAAAGTGGGGAGACGTGGGGGCGGCTGCCGCGGGAGCCGGAGGACCGGTCAGTAGGGCCCCACGACCACCGCCTCCACCTCCTTAGACGGTCTCCGGTCCTTCACCAGGAAGTTGATCATGCCCTCGGACTTGATGAGAAGATTGCACCCGAGGAAGAAGATGCCGAAGACCACGGTGAGCGAGAGCACGCACATGACTGCGATCTGCACCACGCGCATGATGTACAAGCTGCGCTCGTCCGGGCTGCCCTCGGCGAAGCCGTCGTCGGTCACCACGGACGCCTGGGTGCAGCATCGGACCGCGCGCTCCAGCGCCTCGCTGCTGTTGGCCAGGAACAGGCCCGCCACGTCGGTCTGGTTGCCCAGCGCCGGATTCATCGCGGGAGAGGGCTGGTGTCCGGAGAGGCGCGGTTCCGAGGGGAGGAAAGGCAGCGGCTCGAGAGAAACAGGTGCCGGGCTGAGCGCTTGCTTGCAGACTTGCGCGCGCGGAGACTCCAGCTCTCGCCTTTAGAAAGTCCCTGGGCCGTAGGAGTTTCCCGGGAGCCTTTCCGACGCGCGCCACAGCCTGCCTCTCCTGCGCCGTCCGCTCCTGCCCGGGCAGTGCTCGTTCCCGGCTCTCGCACGACTGGGCTGTTGGAACTTGGCGGGGCTGGGCCAGCCCGGCCGTGGGAGGCGCGGGCCGCGGCTGCTCTGAGCAAACAGCGGCCCCTTCCGGCCGCAACGCCACCCTGCGCCCGCCGTGGGCCGTGGAGCAAACAAAGGGGCGAAACCTCTTCTTGCTTTTCTAGATTCGCTTCTTTTGCAACTCCAAAGGCCAGGCAGAGGTCCCTGTACTCTTCTAGCTTGATGGATGATTACAGAGTTTGTAGGGGAGGGTGCGGTCAACCGAAAGTTTCAGAAGAACTGGGACATGCCAGCTTGGCGTGTCCTTTGCCAGTCACCCCTCTGACCCCTGAGTAGATAGAAAGTGGCTGCGAATCCCAGGTGCCAGATGGTGCTGGCGAAGGCGAAGGCTCCGGCCCCCGGCGCCTGTTTCTGACTTCGTCTAGCCTGTGACAGATTTCTACTGGAGTGGGGTGATCTGAGAATGTTTTGAAGAAAAGCAATGTATTTACATTTGCGAAGTCGGGGAAGAAGGGAGGAAGAAAAAAGGGAGAGGGGGAGAAAGAAGAGCTCCATCCCTATCCCCCTTTAGGAGACTGGGAGACAGAGCAAGGCAGGTTTTATGGAGATTTCTTTGGCCAAGGAATGGGAGTTAGAGGAAGACGTTTTCCTTGCGTGGCCCTCGTGTGGAGGTGGTTGCCAGGAGCTGGGTCACCTCTCTGGTAAGGGAGGTGGATAGAATGACCACTTGCTCGTAATTTTAATTGCAGATGAGTTTTTGGATGTGCTTCCAGAGTTTTTGCTTGCTGGCAGTAAATCAGTTAAGGGAATTGTTCATCAACATCCATCACCTAGAGAACACGGGGCGACTGCTGAAGCCCTCCCCGTTTTACGTAAGCTGATGCATTTCAAACCAAATTATAGATGTTTTAGGTGCCTTATTGAGGCTTTGGCTCATTATAATTTTGCTGTTGGTTTCTATGAAACCTGTCAAAGTAAGTTTCATAAGCTCTAGAAGAAAACTTCTGAGTGCTCTGGCCCATTTCTATTTTCTTTCCTCTCCCTCCTATTCCCCTTCCTCCCTCCCTTCATCTCTTTGTTTTTTTCAAGTGGAAAAAAGACATGATAAATACTTGACGTGACGGTTATGCTAATTACTCAGATTTGATCATTCCTCATGATATACAGGTATCAGAATATCACTTTGTACCCCATAAATGTATAGCAATCAATTATTTGTCAGTTAAAAAGAAGACTAAATGCAGTAGCTATTTTGTCATTTTGAGGTCTTTTTTAAAATTTCAGGTTCATGTGAAGGTACAAACGACTAGGTGATAATATTTGCATATGTTAGGCTGAGTCCCTCTTATAATGATTGTATCCATTAAATGGGAGCACAGCAATCAATCCCTTTCCCACCTACCTCACCCCCTACCTCATTCACACTTCCCTCAATTTAAATTGAAATGAGTTGGTTTGTTTCCACATGTTGGCAATTGTAAATTGAGCTGCGATAAACAATCTAGTGCAAATGCCCTTATGATAAGATGATTATTTTTTTTTCTTCTGGATGGATGCCTAGTGATGGGACTGTGGGCTCAAATGGGAAGTCTAATTTGAGTTCTTCGAGGATTTTCCATACTTCTTTCCAAAAAGGGTGTATTAGTTTGCAGTCCCACCAGAGTAAAATTGTTCCTTCTTTCCACATCCATGCCAGCATCTGCAACTTTGAGACTTTGTGATGTGGGCTAGTCTCACTGAGGTTAGGTTTATCTCAGAGTGGGTTTGATTCGCATTTCTTTGATGATTAAGGATGATGAGCATTTTTTCACTTGTTTGTTAGCCATTTGAGTATTTTTCTCATACAAGGTTCTGTTCATGTCTCTTGCCCAGTGAGAGATGGGATTGTTTGCTCCGTTTTTTTTTTTTTTTTTTGATTAATTTGAGTTCTCTATACATTCTAGTTTTGAAACCAATGTCAGATTCACAACATGCAAATACATTTTCCCATTCTGAAGGTTGTTTATTTGCTTTAATTGTGTTCTTAGCTGTACAGATGCTTTTCAGTTTAATTAAGTCCTAGTTGTTTATTTTTATTGTTGTTGCAATTGCCACTCAAGTCTTCTTCATAAAATCTTTCCCCAGGCTGACATTCTCCAGAGTTTTTCCTTCACTTTCTTCTAGGATTTTTACTGTTTCATGGCTTAGATTTAAATCTTTTATCCATCTTGAGTCAATTTTTGAAAGTGGTGAAAGCTGCAAGTCCAGTTTCAGTTTTTTAAATGTGGTTATCCAGTTTTCCCAGTACCGTTTATGAATAGGGATTCTTTTGCCCAGTGCATGCTTTTGTTTGGTTTATCAAAGACCAGATGGTTGTAACAGACTAGAAACATATTTTTGTTTTCTATTCAGTTTCATATGTATGTCTCTATTTTTGTGCCAATGCCATGCTATTTTGCTTACTAAGGTCTTGTAAGATGAAATCTAGTAGAGTGATGCCTCTGGCTTTGTTTTTATTACTAAGAATTGCCTGGCTATATGGGATTTTTCTGGTTCCATACTAAATGAAGAACTATTTTTGTACAGTTCTTCAAAGTATGATGTGGGTACTTTAATGGGGATTGCATTGCATCTGTAGATTGCTTTGGGTAGAATAGACATTTTAACAATGTTTATTCTTCCCAGCCAAGAGCATGGTATGTTCTTCCATTTGTTGATGTCTTCTGCTATTTGTTTTCATAAGGTTTCATAATTATTCATGTAGAAGTCCTTTGTCTCTTTTGTTAGGTGTATTACTAGTTATTTCATTTTCTTTCAAGCTACTGTGAAGGGAATTGTGTCTGATTAGTTTCTTGACTTGATTCCTATTGGTGTATAGAAAGGCTACTGATTTGTGGACATTGATTTTATACCTGGAGACATTACTATATTTCTTGATCACTTCCAGGAGTCTTGCGATTAAACTTCTGGAGTTCTTTCTATATATGATCTTATCATTGGCAAAAAGTGAGCGTTTGACCTCCTCTGTCCCCATTTGGATGCCCTTTATATCCTTTTCTTGCCTGATTACATTGCCTAGAACTTCCAGAACTATGTTGAAAAGTAGTGGCAATAGAGGACATCCTGGTCTGATTCTACTATTAGTTGGAAAACTTTTCAGTTTTATTGCATTCAGTATGATATTAGCTGTGGGTTTGTTGTAGGTGGCTTTAATCAGTTTAAGAAATGTGCCACCTATGCCTATTATTTTTAGTGTTCTTGTTAGAAAAAGATGCAGAATTTTATCAAACACTTTTTCTGCATTTATCGAGAGGATCATATGGTCTTTGTTTTTGCTTCTATTGATATGTTGAATTACATTTATGGATTTGTATATGTTAAACTAGCCTTGCATCTCTTGGATGAAGGCTATTTGATCATGATAAATAATTTTTTTAATGTGTAGCTGCTGTCTATTTGTTAAAATTTTTGTTGAGTATTTTGCACTATATTCATTAGTGAAATTGGTCTGTAGTTCTCTTTTTTAGTTGAGTCGTTTCCTGGTTTTGGTATCGGGGTGATGTTTGCTTCATAAAACTTGTTGAGGGAGGTTTGTTCCTTTGCAATGTTTTGGAATAGGTTCTGCAGCATAGGTATAAACTCATCTTTGAAGTTGTAAAGGAATTCTGATGTGAAGCCCTCTTGTCCAGATATTCTTTTGTTGGAAGATTGTTTATTGTTTCTTTGATCTCAGTGCTTGATATTAGTCTGCTGAAGAGATTATTTCTTCCTGGTTAAGTCTAGGGGGATGGTATGATTTAAGATGTTGGTCCATTTCCTCCATATTGTCATATTTCTGGGCATAGTTTTTCTTGTGGTAGTCAGACATAATTTCTTGTATTCCTATGGTATTGTGATATTGGTTGTTATTTCACCATTCTAATTTCTGATTGAGGTTATTAGAGATTGTACTTTTCTGTTTCTAGTTACTCTGGCCAAAGGTTTATCAATTTTATTTATCTTTTCAAAGAACCAACTTTATGTTTTATTAATTTTCTGAATGATTATTTTGTTTTCAAATTCATTTTTTTCTTATTTCATTTTGTTTATTTCTTTTTTCCTGTTAAGTTGGGGATTGAAATGCTCTTCATTTTCCATTTACTTGAGATAATTAAGTTGTTGATGTACTCTCTTTCTGTTTTTTGGATGTAGGTATACATCCAAAATTTCCCTCTTAAGACTGCTTTTGCAGTATCCCAACAGGTTTTTAGCTTCATTGTTATTATGCTACATTGTTATTATGTTACTGGAATTTATTAATTTCTTCCATTATCTCTTCTTTGACCCAAATGCCATTCAGCCTAAAGTTATTTAATTTCCATGCTTTTGTGTGGTATGAAAATTTTGCTAGAGTTCAGTTTTACCTTTACTGCCTTGTAGTTTGAGAAGATATATGGTATAATTTCAGTTCTTTTAATTTTGTTGAGGTTAGCTTTGTGTCCTAGGGTATGGTCTATTTTGGAATATATTCCATGAGTTGATGAGAAGAAGTAATTCCTTACCTTTGGGATGGTGTATCCTGTAGATGTCTATTAAGCTCTTTTTTTCTAGGGTCGTGTCTTTTCTAGGTCCCTTGTATCATTATTTAGTTTCTGTTTAGAGGATCTGTCCATTTCTGCCAGAAGAGAGTTAAAGCCCCCAGTATTATGTTGTTATAGAATATCATACTGCTCCCACCAATTAGGATCTGTTTTATAAATCTGGAAGCATTGAAGTTGGATGCATAAATATTTAGAATTGAAATATCCTCTTGTTGAATTGTTCCCTTGACCGATATGAAGTGACCATCTTTATCTTTCTTAACTTTAGTTGCTTTAAATTCCCTTATATGTGATATAAGATTGTGACTGCACCTTTCTTCTGATTCATTTGTCTGAAATATTGTTTTCCAATCCTTTACTTGTCTTGTTTTGTCCTTTGAGGTTAGGTGTGTCTCCTGGAGAGAATATATAAATGACTTGTACTTTTCTTTTTTTTCTTTTTTTTTTTGAGACAGAGTCTCAAGCTGTCACCCTGGGTAGAGTGCCTTGGCATCACAGCTCATAGAAAATTCAAACACTTGGGCTCAAGCCCTTCTCTTGCCTCAGCCTCCCAAGTAGCTGGGACTATAGGTGCCTGCCACAACACCCAGCTATTTGTTGTTGTTGTTGTTGTTGCAGTTGTCATTGTTGTTAGTTGGCCCTGGGCCTGATTTGAACCCCCAACCTCAGTGTATGTGACTGATTCCCTACTCACTGCTGTGGGTGGTGCCCAACTTGTACTTCATTGGCCAGTCTATGCCTCTTCAGTGGGTAATTCAAGCCATTTACATTAATTGAGAGAGTTGATAAGTGGTGGAGTTCTTTTCACATTATCTTGTGAGAGGCCATTGGTTAGCTTTATCCTTTGCTCCACTGTGGAAGGTAGTTTTTGTCCATTAGTTTCTGGGTGTTTAGTTTGCTGGTAGTCCATTGTGTTGTTCAATCTGTATAATAGGTCTAAGTATTTCCCATAGAGCTGGTCTTGTGGCAAATTTCCTCCATGTTTGCATGTCAGTAAAAGATTTTATTTCTCCCATCAATTCTGAAGCTTAGTTTAATAGGATATAAAACTTGGGCTGAAAAAAATTGTTTTGTTTAAGGAGGTAGGAGGTAGATGATCATTCTCTGCTGGTTTTCAAAGTTTTAGCTATAAAATTCACTTTACCCTACTGGATCTGCCCTACTTCTTCCTGGCTGCTTACAGAATTTTCTTTTTGGATAGGTTTATTACAATGTGTCTTTTATATGCTTTATTTGTGCTGGAGATGATGCAGTATTCACTAGCCCTCTAAAAGGAGTGTTTTGGAATCTTTAGTGAAATGTGGGAAATTTTCATTTATGATATCCTCCAGTAGGGCCTCCATTGCTTTGGGATTTTAGGTTTCTTGATATGTGCTATGTTTGAATGTTTTGTCAAGACCCATAATTCTTCTGCTTTCTCTCTTTTCTTTTCTGCCTCTTTAGCTGTCTGTGTTAACTGAAGAAATTTATCTTCAAGTTCCGAGATTTTTTCTTCTCTGTGGTCTAATCTATTATTAATACTTCCTATTGCATCTTTAGGTTCCCTGATTGACTCCTTCAATTCCTTAAACTCAACCATATCCTTTCTTTTCTTTTTTGTTTTGTTTTGGAGACAGAGTCTCACTTTGTCATCCTTGGTAGAGTGCTGTGGTGTGGTAGCCCACAGTAACCTCCAACTCTTGGGTTCAAGCAATTCTCTTGCCTCAACCTCCTGATTCATTGGGACTACAGGCACCTGCCACAATTCCCAGCTATTTTTAGAGATGAGGTCTTGCTCTGGCTCAGGCTGATCTCAAACCTGTGAGCTCAGGCAATCCACCTGCCTTGGCCTCCCAACATGCCATATCCTTTCTTTATTGTTCGTATGTTTCATCCATTTTTTAGTTCTGTTTTTCCGCTTTCTCATCAATCCCTTTTATTGCCTTTCCCATCCATATTTTATATTCCCTTTTTGTCATTTCCATTAAATATTTATGGGTGGAATCCTCTGTGGTGGCTACCTCATAATACCTTGGAGGGGTTGCTGTGTCCTGAGTTTTCATGCTGCTAGAATTTTTCTGCTCGTTCTTACTCATGTGTATTTTCTTCTTGTGCACTTCTTCCCCCTACTTTTTCCTTTCATGGCCTCCTTTGCTTTAAATTACCTTGTCTCTGAACTTAGGTATTGAAGTGGCCTTTAGATATAAGACAAAAAGGTAGAGAAGGGTAAAAAGTAACAAGGGAGAAAGGAAAGAGAAACATATAGGCATTGAAAAAAAAAGAGAGAAAGAAGCAGGGGTGAAAGGAAAGAGTTGAAGAAAGGGAGAGAAGGAGACAGAAAGAGTGAAAGAGATAGGAGAAATGGTGGTGTTGGCAGGGTATTTGACCCACACCTACAACTCCAGGACTTTTGGGGGCTGGGCTGGGTAGGTCCCTTGAACTCAGGATCTCCTTACCATCCTGGGCAAAAATAAGACTCCACCTCCACCAAATATAGAAAAAGAATTAGCAGTATACCACAGTGGGTCTTTCCAAAGGCCACATTAGAAGGACACCCTGGACTATGAGTCCATGGCCCCCTTGAGCCAGACCAATGCTTTGACCCCCTCAAACCAGATCAGTGTTGTGATCCCCTGTCCTAAGTGAAAAGAAAACCATAACAAAAATATATAAAGAAACTTTAAAAATTCAATTATAGTATAAATTGAAGAAAAAAAGGAGGATATCTTAGTTGTATGAGAAATTTATGTGGCTAAGACAACAAAAGTAGAAAAATCTCACCACAGGGAGGAAAAAAGAAATTAAAGAATAAAAGGGGGGGAAAAGCATAACCAAAATGGAGGAGCCCTTGCTGATGAAGAAAGTAAAAATGAAAAAATAAAAGTATACACACACAAAACCAAACCAAACAAAAAACAATAGCTACAACAAAAAAGAAAAGGAAAGAAAAACCAAGGAAAAAATTGAGGAGAAAAGCAAAAAAAAAGAGAAGGAAAAGTCTGTATGTGAGTATAAAAAATTGCAATATATTGCCTGGTCACCAGTGGGTGCTGTGGTGTTAGGAGAAAGAGAACATACACACACTGTTTTTGCTGTATAACATTGGGGGCCAGAAGCCACTCTCCAGACTGAGAGGAAAGTTTGACCTGTCCTTCTGACATACTTGCCCCTAGTCATGGCCCGGTCATTTCACTAGGACTCAGTCCCCATGGGATTAGGGTCCCAAAGCTCTCACTAGATCTCTTTGTGGCACATGTTGACCTTTCAAACAGTGTACCTGATAAAAAAAATGGTTTTCCCTGGAAGATGTGTGCATTCAACTCACCCCGAGGATGGCTGCCTGAGCTCAGCAGACTGTTACAGACAGCCATGCATTAGGACCTTATGGACTATTTCTCCTATGTGGCTTTCCCACAGTGGTGGCCGTAGCCAAGGCAATGGGAGCATCACCTTGCCTGGCACTCAATCCTGGCTGCCTGACACCGCTTGAGTTCCCTTGCTTGTGCATTCCCCTCCAAGGCAGTCCACGGAGGAGTCCTGTGCAAAAGCAAAAACTGGAGGATGGCAGTCCAGGGAGCGGTCCAGTGCAAAAGAGAAAACCGGAGCAAGGTTTCTGGGTAGGTTCCCCCAGCCAGAGTTGGCTGAAATCCTCTGATACCTGTTTCAGCAAGTGTGGTTGGCAAGGGGATGTCTCTAGTTGCCATTTTGCTCTGCCCTCCTCTTTTTTTTTCCTGACTCTGTCACCCAGACTAGGGGTCAATAGTTCAACCATAGCTCACTGCATGTAACTTTGAGCTCCTGGGCTCAAGCAATCCTCCTGTCTCAGCCTCCCCAAGTAGCTAGGGCTACAGTGGCATGCCACCCCACGATGCCTAGCTAATTTGTTGTTTTTGCAGAGTTAGGGACTCACTATGTCATCCAGGCTCAGGCTGATCTCAAACTACTGGCCTCAAGTAATCCTCCTGCCTCAGCCTCCCAAAGTGCTCTAATTATAGGCATGAACCACAGCACTCAACCTTTAACTCTACGCTTGTTACACTCTATTTGCTTGGTAAGTCCTCTTTATTTTTGTCCTCTGAAACACCATTTATTCCATAGCCAAAGGGTGCCTTAAATTCTTTTGCATTATTTCATGACTACCCTAAAATAGAATGAAATGCCTTTTAGTTAAGAGTTTTCAATTTGAGGATGTTTATTGAACATCAGTTACAGTAAGTTTGATTTAAATAGATTTCATTATTGGGGTGGGGGATTTACCAGTTGAGAACTCAGCCTTCTGGGCTTTCTGCAGTCGCCTGGTTTACTATTCTAGTTTCATGTGATTTGCTCAGGCCTATAGAATGCCCCACTCTACATAATTTCTTCTTTGAAAAAAATGTGTCATTAACTGATTGAAAATAACTTATTTAAATGTTACTGTAAAATCAGTGTATTTCGTTAAGGCGGGTGATACTTAATAAAATGTTATATCTATATGTGGAAAACTTTACTCAAATGTAAGACAATTTAAAGCAATACTGAAACCACTGGTAGGAAAGCAATAGAAATTTAGAAAAAATCAAGGTCAGGAAATAGAAGCTGAACTTCAGGAGTGTTAACTTGTACCAGATTGTGTGTCTAGCAGAAATTGGCTGTGGATAAATAGAGGACTTACTCCTTTATGTGACAAAATGATAGAGTTGGTTTATAGTACATTTTTATGGTCAAGTATGTCAGGATACTAAAAATGTTTGTTGAATCATTATCAGAATTTGAGTTTATTTATTGCTATTAACAATATTCCTGTTTTAGTCAAAAGTCAGTGTTAACATGATCAAATGGCAATGGCTGGGAGGTGGTTTATATTTAATCAAAACTTTAGTTCAGGGGAGCCCACTCTTAGAAGACATCAAGTACCGCCCTGACTTTGTTTCTTTTCTTTTAGCTTTAACTGTTAACCACCCCAAAAGTCGTTGAATAAGATAATGATTCTTCCTGCTCAGCTCAGTCAGTACTCTGGTTTTGTGCAATAAAACAGTGGAATTGTTTCCTTCATGCTCCCCTACTCTGATTTTGTAGAATAAAACGACTTAGAATATTTAGGTGGAAATTAACTATATACCTAATAGTACAAAATGACATCTATCACTTATTAATCAACTTAAGGGTGTTTACAATGCCCAGCTTTTCTACAAAACACTTGTTTCTTCCTTTTGTATTTTGAGTGAACAGTTTCTTCTTAGCTTTACTTTTTTTTATTCACCCATTTCCTAGGAAATTCTTACAGTGAGGAAAAAGAAACTACTGGTAAAGTATTTTTCAAATACAAAAAAGAAACTATTAAGAAATGTTGATGTTCAAAAGACTTAATTTCTAGAAAGATAGAGATACGACATAAGGTGCAGGACATACTGATAATTCACATAAAAAGGTTTTAATACATAGAAGGTCTCATTTTTATATTTATTTAACTAGGTTTGATTTTTTTTCAGAGTTAAATGCTCAGCATTTTTTAATTAACCTGTTACATGAGGACAGAAACACCTACTCTTCCCAGAAAATATATATCCATGGCATATAATAAATACTGCAGTGGTATCCCAGGCCAATATTGATGGCAGCTATAATTTGTAGTTTGAATAGCCTTGATGTAAGACCATTTTCAAAAGCAAAAAAAACTTTCTCATTGATTCCCTTATTTTGTACATTATGAAAGTATTATGTAGACCTTTTATTTTATATTTTATATATGTATGTATTTTTTTGAGACAGAGTCTGTCTATGTTCCCCTCGGTAGAGTGCTGTGGCATCACAGCTCACAGCAACTTGGAACTCTTGCGCTTAAGCTAATCTCTTCCCTCAGCTCCCAAGTAGCTGGGACTACAGGTGCCTCCCACAATGCCCGGTTATTTTTCTGTTGCAGTTGTCATTGTTGTTTAGCTGGCCTGGGCCGGGTTCAAACTCGCCACCCTCGGTGCATGTGGCTGGGGCCTTAACCACTGTGTATGTAGACATTTTAAAAGAGAAAATTTCAGACACTGAAAGTATAGTTATTGCTTCGGGGTAGGCTTTTCTAAAAATAAGTTACACTGTATTACACAATGTAAATGGAACTAAGACTAAGGACTCTCGTTCAGAAGCCATTCAGAATAGCAGACTCAGGAGCTAAAACACAAGAAGAAAGCCAGAAATAAGCAAACTAGGTAATTTACTTCCCCAAACAGATAGCATGAAAGCTAAATATTTGACATCATGTAATTTAACCCTTGGATCACCCTTTAAATTATCTTTCACAACCTATGTACGTTTTTACTTTTCACATAGTTTCAACTCCCTCTTTTATCTGGTTTTCTTGAGGACAATATATCAGCATCAATATGTGGATTAGAGGTGAAGAAATGGCTAGAGGTTGGTGGTTTTAAAACCACAAGGAATAATGCCAAAAGAAAAAGCAAACCAAAACATTAAACAGCATACACAGATTTTTTAGGCACATAAAGGACATTTACTAAAGAGACAAACAGATGGTGAGGAGTCTAGTAAAATGGAAAGGCATGGCTTTGAACCCTGCTGTTTTTATTTACTAGCCATGTGATCTTGGACAAGTTTTTAAAAATGTACTTCATTTACTTATCTTTAAAAGGAAGATCCTATTTATGAAATTTTGAAAAAATTGATCTATTCTACAGAAATAATTTTGAACACTAGCAACATGGCATGATCTGGAATAAACATATATTGCAGTAGTTCTTGAGAGGGCATCAGTGTGTGTTGGTAGTTGAGCATTTTCCTTTTAAGATAAGGCTAGAAAATGAGTTATATGTTTTAGGAAGATTTCAACATAAAGCATTTGAGCTTGCGAAGTAAAAAATGCTAAGAATGTGGAGAAATTTGTGCATTGGCGGTGGGATTGTAAAATGGTGGAGCCGCTGGGAAAAAACACTATGGTGCTCCCTCAAAATACTAAACAGAATTTCCATATGTCCCATTAATTCTACTTCTACGTACATCCTCCTAAAAATGGAAAACATATACTTCAACATATATATGTACACCAGTGTTCATAGCAGTTTTGCTTGCAATAGCTAAAAGGTGAAAGCAGCCCAATGTCTATTAAAAAATGAAGTGAAACAATGTGGCATGTTATTCAGACTGAGAAAAGAATGAAATTTTGATAATGCTGCATCAATATGTGAACCTTGAGGACATCATGAAATAAGCCAGATACAGAAGAATAAATGTTGTATAATCACTGGGGTATCTACAGTGGTCAAATTCATAAGAGGAGAAAGTAGAGTAGTCGTTATCAGGCATTGGGAAGAGGGATGTTGGAGAATTATTGTTTACTGAGCACAGAGTTTCGTTTGGGAAAGACCAAAACATTCTGGAGATTGATGTAGTAATGATTGCACAAGCACACAATCATGTGAATCCACTTAACGCCATTGAAATATATCCATAGAAATTGTTAAAATGGGTAAGCTTTAGGTCCTGTGTACTTTATTATAATAAAAAATTCTAAATGTTCTTAATTAGATCTAGCATGAATATATGCACTTTTGAAAATATATAAAACTTAGAAAAAAATCTCCCCAAACCCATTACCCCCTTTGCTCAAAGATAACTACTACCCTTAGTAATGTGGAATGATTTCTTCTTTTTGCTGTGCTTATTTAATGAAGTATAATTTTATTTAATGACCATGCAGTAAATAAAATTATATACCTTGCTTCTCATCCTTAACACTGTATTTTCTCCAATATAAAAAACTTATAAATGAGGTGACGCCTGTAGCTCAGTGAGTAGGGCGCCAGCCACATACCCAGAGGTTGGTGGGTTTGAAAGTGGTCTGGAATCAGCTAAAACAATGACAACTGCAAAACTATAAAAAAATAGCCAGGCATTGTGGTGGGCACCTGTAGTTCCAGCTACTTGGGAGGCTAAGGCAAGAGAATCGCTTAAGCTCAAGAGTTTGAGGTTGCTGTGAGCTGTGATGTCACAGCACTCTACTGAGAGTGACAAAGTGAAACTGAAAATGTGTCTCAAAAAAAAAATTATAAGGAAAGAATAGTACTTTGCTATATGAACTTTCTATTGTTTATTAAACCATTACCCTATAACTAAGAAGCTATATATTATTTTTTATATATTGTTATTGAACTAATTACACAAAAGAACGTTTTTGCTTAGGAATGTTTTTATATTTAAATTACACTGATAGGATGAATTTACAAAATGGTAATTTTTAGTAAAAGCAATATTATTTTTACAAAAAGCAATAAGTAGCCAAGTTGTTTGCCAAAGGGGGGTGTACTTTCATTCCTCCCTTTTGTAAATTTCCACTCCCATTTATAAAGCGTGTAAATACACAGTTTATCATACCCTGTACCCTCTAGAGTAGAAGTTCTCTACTTTAGCTACATATTAGAAACACAACAAAGAGCATTTAAAAATTTTGATACCCAAACCAAACTCATAGTGATTAAATTACAATTTCTGGAGGTGGGGCCCAAGCGTCAGTATTTCTTAAATTTTCCCAGCCTGGCTGAAAAGCACTGCTTAGACTCGTGTTTGCCAGACTTGCCTTATCTTAAGATCACCTAGAATGGGGATAGCAGGCGACTGGTTCCAGGTCTTAATGTAAACTAAATGAATCAAAGTTTTCCAAACTTTCTCCCTGGTTCTCTCCTGTAGAGCACTGCTTGGTGAGTCTGGAATAGTTTCTATACATTTGTATTTTTACTAAGTACTCCAGGCAACAAATGCCATCTTTAAACACCACATATTATGACTTGAAAACAAAAGAGTTGCAAGTTGGATTAGGGAAAAAGTAGTACCTTGTTTGAAGTTGCATGTTATTCTTGTACTGGGCAGTTTTTCCACATATTTGTCATAGACGTATGCATCCTATTCATAAACTTTATGTTCAAGTTCTTTATCTATTACTCAGTTGTCATTTTTGCATTTATGCTGATTTATAAGTGTTTCCTTTACTACATATATTGGCCCTTTGTATGACATATCTGTAAGTCAAATTCCAGCTCATTCGCCTTTTAAATTGTGCTTATATTCTTTCGGAGCATATGGAATTTTCTTACATATGTAAATACATCAATATCTTCATCCCTGATTACTTTCATTCCTTTTAATCTTAGAAAAGTCATCCTCACCCCAAATTTAGTATTATTTATAAGTTATTCTTTTAACAAAAAACTATTTTTTGTATTTGCATTGCTTAATATTTAACACAACGGACTAGCTGGTAGGTGTTTTGGTATAAAATAAGTTTTTTTCCCACCCTAAACAGTCCATCAATAGGTACGATAGCGTAATAAATAACAATGTAAATAATACTGATAAAATTTTAAAATTTACAGCTTCAAGGATTTGGAGTATCTTTTTACTACAATATGTAATCTTCATTTTAGTGAAATGTTTAAAGTTTAAGCTTATGAAATGTAGAAACTATGTCTAATTTATATTTTGACTTAAGTATCCGATGGTATTCAAGATTATTATTTGACAAATGTAGTTCAGAGGCTCACTGCAGGGGCATGGGAAGAGCAACGAAAGTTAAACCAAGCGCCTGCTTTTCTTATTTACATACATCTCCTGGATTTCTCCCCTCTGACAGTTGCTGCTTTCTGTGAGAGAGCCAGTGAAGATTGTGCTTGTGTTATGCAGGTGACTCTGTTGCGTTAGGGCTTTCTTTAAATGTACAAGTGTGTGGAATGATGCGGGGAGTAGCATTCACATGCTCTCATTTGTTAATACCTCTTTACTGTTGTTGAAATAAAGGGCCAAGAAAAATCATGTAATAACTCACCCTAAACTTGATTTAAAAATTGTGACCACTGAGAGTGCCAACAAGTTTTCAGAATGATACGCCCTAGACGTACTGTATTCTATTTTAAGACAATTAGGCAATTTTGCCTGCACAAAATTTGTGTCATAATTTCTTTCTGATTTTCTTTCCTCTCTTTAAAGTCTGCATGATTTAGACTTTAGAGTGAAAAAGCCATTGAGCTGCTTAAAGCCTTTCGTGTCACTAGTTTATCCCTGCCCATGATAAAGAAAAAGGAGCTGCCCCCGACTCACCGTGAAGAAGAGCAGGTGGCCTGCAAAGAGGCTTGGAAGCTTCAGTTTGTCCAGTCTCTCCACAGCAGCTCAGTTAATCTGAGGCAGGATCATATCCATGTTGATAGTGCAAGTTTGTGTTATTTAACTCCGATAGTTCTATAAAAATATGAAAGAGAAATCATCATGGAAGCAAAAGAAGATAACAAAATCTCTCCAATAGCACATTCAATTTAGATTTGTATTTTTGAACTCATGAAGATTTACATCTTCTGCAAAAACCCAGACACAATGGAGGCAAGCAATGATTGTCACCTATTTTCAGGTAATAAGCAAGGGTGGCTGTGTTTCTGTGTTTATACACCGATCATAGTAACAGCAATATTCCAACATTCACTGTATGCACACCTGTGACTCTGTAGTTGAAAAATATGAAAAGTCAATGTGATGGATGTTGGATAAGCCACCTGCCAACGTCACTCTGCTCAATTTCCTTTCCTTATCGCTCACTCATTTCTCCTTTCCCTCCAAGATTTTTATGGCAATTAGTTGGTGTATTTATTTGGGGGAACGTTTATAGAGCATCTTAGGTGTCTGACACTATCTAGAGGTATATGGCTAAGGAACACAATCTCTGCCTTCTGATAATGAGAGAAGCAGACCAGCAAAGAGGCAATTATTGTAGGCTGAAATAAGTTCTATGGAAAATATACGAACAGCTTCTGATTCAGAATGGAGCACTGGGAACTAGTAATGAGGATGTGATACCCGAGCTGAGCTGTGCAGGATGAACCGAGAGGAGCTGGCCGGGTGAGGTGTGCCAAACGCACCAAGGCATGAGAGAACATGTATTTTACTTTTTCATGTCCAAGTAGTTGTTTGTTTTTGGAGTGTTGACTACTACATGATTAAAGAAAATGATTTAATGATTTTGGAGAGGCCATATCATGAAGGGATTTTTAGGTCATCTTATGGAATTTGTATTTCTACCTGAAAGCCACAGGGAGATGTTGAATGGTTTTAAGCAGCAGACTTAAAACGTCAGATTTGCATTTTAGAAAGAATCTCTGCAGGCAGTGCTAAGGAGGACTAAGGTAAGTGAAACCTCTGGGAGGAGTATAAAGTCTTATACATTAAATGTTAAATAAATCACATGCGAGATGCCTGCTAGCCTAAGGAAGAGGTAGCTTTTCATTTCTACAATTTTATTTTGTAATTCACTGAAGATAGCATCCAGAATGTGAAAATTCACTTTTTGATTTAGTTTCTTCAGTTATGCTGGAGACTTTTGTGAAAGAGGACATTGTCCCCATGGTGAACCTCACTGAAATGACGGGCGAAGGCATTTCCACCTGGCGAAATCTGTTCTTTGTCTGTAATGACGGCTCTTCTCATTGTGGTCCGTCTCTGAATTCAGCACGTCATATTCACACACACTGAGCAGTTCCTCCCAGTTTTTCTTGCTAGAGAGTTCCGTTAGGTACTATTTGTTTCTGAACAACTCAGAGCTATAATACACTGCTTCAAATGAGGCTTTTGTGATGTTTCATAGATTTTTTTTTTTCCAGGATGCTGAGTGACCCACTTTCACTTCGATAGTCACCATCCAGCTCTATGGCCTGCCCAGATAATGATGTCTTTTGTGGTTCTTGAATCCCGCTGGTGGTCTGACTGCATCCCACAATATCTTGCTAGATAGCCTAGCTTGAATTTCATCTCAATGGAGCTCATGTAGTGACACTGTTGAATCCAAATTCTGGGTGATGCATCTGTGATACACGCAAATCATTTCTAAGATTAGAAGGCAGACAATGGAGACTCCAAGAAAAAAAGATAATGAAGCTTGCTCTGGCTTGACTGTTTCTCTTCCAAAATTCAGTGTTGCTAAAGTAATAATATTAAGAAATGGGACCTTCAGAAGGTCACTGAGCTATGAGGGCATTACCCTGATGAATGGGATTAGGTGCCCTTACAAAGGGGCTTGATGAAGGGAGTTTGTCCTCTCTCCCCTTTTTGCCTTCTGCTATGTAAGAATGTAGTAAGAAAGACCTCGACAGATGGTAGCACCTTGGTCTGGGACCTTTCAGACCTGTTAGAAATACATTTTTGTTCTTTATAAATTACCCAGTCAGTGGTATTTCATTACAGTAGTGTAGAACAGTCTAGGACAGAGCCCATTCTACCTTTTAAATGGTTGATTCCTGAATGTTAAACATCTCTTGAGATTCCCTGTAGTGCAAAGATTCTAAGAATAGCACTTAGACGTATAAAGAAAAAGAAGAGGCAGTTGGTGGGGCATGTTTACTCATTTTCAGTCCAAGGTTACATCTCATTAGTGAGGGCAGAATGTCAGTAATTACTACATGCAAGTAGAATCAGTAATCTCCAAATTGTTAGTAGGCTGGAGTAAAATCAAGGCAACCCACTATTTGGAAGACAGACTTTAACGATATCGTAAATAAGAATAGGTATGTGCAAATAGTTTCTAGGACTTACCGGTCAAATAAATAAATTCTATGAATAGTAGCATATAAAAATTGTGGCAGGGGGCGGTGCCTGTGGCTCAAAGGAGTAGGGTGCCGGCCCCATAAACTGGAGGTGGCGGGTTCAGACCCAGACCCAGCCAAAAACTGCAAAAAAAAAAAAAAAAAAAAAGAAAGAAAATTGTGGCAAGATAAAATTTCTTAGCCTGCATAGTTAAACAATGTGACTCAAGAAAAGAAGCTTTAGCAATGCAGCATTCCACAGTGGTGTTCCAAGGCAGACAAAAGGTGAAAATTAAGTTTGTGAACTTGTCCTAGAAAAAAAGTGCTTCATATGTCATTGCTGAATATCACTGAAGTCACCAGATGGCCAAGAAGGTTACTTCACTGCCCTTTTTCATTCAGAAAAAGGTGCCCTCAGAGGTACCCATAGTGATATGCAGCAATGAGGTATGTAGCATTTTTTTCTAGGATGAGTTCGTGAACTTCATTGTCTGACCTCATAGATGTGTGTTACCTATCTATCTAGAATAGGAAGCGTCCTAGCATATTTAATTACTTCATTCAACAGGAATACCCTTGGTAAGATGGGTGCCTCTGGATAATATTCAACTGGCATTAAAAGTTAACTATATTTTCCATGAACTTATTAGAAATTTTTTTAAACTTCAAATTTCAGATTATCAATAGAGAAAAGGTTACAAATAATCTTAAAAACTATCAGTATTTTGTCTCTTTAACAAATCTTCAATAATGTGCTTGGGTAAAAGAGAAATAGATAATTTAATAGTTGAAAGAGAAAAGGGAAAATTATTTTTAAAATATTATCCTATAAAATAAATAGGAATAACTATCAAGGAATGTGTAAAATTGTTATGAGAAAGAAACACAATAGTTTTGCTGAGTTTTACAGAGTTATATGACGGTACACAAGGGGAAATGGAGAGATACTCCCCACTCATGAACGGGAAGAAAAATGCCATAGATATGATATGTTGAATCAATGTCATTATCATCAAAATATTAATGAGATTACATTATAGAATTATAAAATTTATGTTCATAAGAGTGATTAACATACATTTGAAAAATTAATGAAGGAAGATTTGCTCTATTAAGTTGTAAAACTTTTGAGCAAGAATGGAAAGAGACATCACAGTGGACTAGGACATGTGACCATAAAAATGCTCTGCTGTGCTTAAAAATTTAGGTGAGAAGATAGAAGAACTATTAAAAATCAATAGGAGAAAAGATGACTTATAGAATAAATGGAGCTGAGAAAATTGCTTGGATTAAATTCAATTAGATTCCTATTTCACATCATGCATCAAAATAAAATACATTTCATAAATAACTCATGATACCTAGACTAAAATATAAGTAAAGGAATTTCTCATAATGAAAGCCACAGCAACTGAATAAATAACATTTGACTATATTAAAATTAGAAGAAAAAATTAAAATTCAGCACATTTTTTGACCATGAAGCAATTACTATGAAAGGATATTTAAAAGAATAATTTTGCAAGTACAGCATGGTAGGCAGAATAATGCCCTTTCCAAACACATCCATGCCTTGATCCTCCTTCCCCCAGAATTTGTGAATATATTACCTTACAGAGCAAAGAGGAAGGTAACAGATGGAACTGAGGTTGATAATCAGTTATGTTAAAAAAGAGATTATCTTGAGCTATCTGAGTAGAGCTAATACAATCACAAAGGTCCTTAGTTATGGAAGAGAGTGGCAAAAGAGGTTGGAGTGATATGGATATGAGAATTCAGTTGTCCCGCTGGCTCACACCTGTATTCCCAGCACTTTGGGTTGCTGAGGCAGGAGGATTGCTTGAGCCATAAGTTTGAGATGAGCTTTGGCAACATGGTGAGGCCCTATCTCTACAAAAACAAACAAATAAAATTAGTTGGACGTAGTGGTGAGAGCCTGTAATCCTGGCTACTTGGGAGACTGAAGCAGGAGATCAGTTGAACACCCAGGAACTTCAGTTCATAGTGAGCTATGATTAGGTCACTGCACTTCAGCCTGGACAACAAAGTGAGACCCTGTCTCAAAAAAAAAAAAAATTTTTTTTTTTTAAACTAATAATAAATAAACTAAAAAAAGAACTCAAACTTTTGTTGCTGGCTTCGAAAATGGAGGAAGAAGACGATGAGTCAAGAAATGTGATTGATCTCTAGAAGGTAGAGAGGTCAAGGAAACAGAATCTTCCCGAAAGTTTCTGGAAAACATATAAGCCTGCCAGAACCCTGATTTTAGCTCAGTGAGATCCATTTAAGACTTTGGAACTACAGGACTATAAGAGAATAAATTTTTGTGTTTTTAGTCACTAAGTTTGCTGTAATTTATTACACCATGCCAAATTAATACACATAGTTCTGGAAGTGGTTTTTAAAATGTAATAGAATATTATGGACAATTCTCTGCATTTTAAAATGTAGTTGATTTGTTAGATAAATGTAAACAGAAAAATTGACCCAAGAAGAAAAAGAAAACATAACAGGCCAAAAATCAGATATTGAATCAAAAATGTAATTAAAATTTGCATTCAAAAAGAGAAAAGAAAGAAAAAATTTGCATTCAAGAACAATATTGACCCCAAACAATTTAACTTATTAGTTAAATCAGATTTTCAAAAAATAAATGATCCTCATGTTCTATTAATTGTTAATCACTGACAAGACTCCTTATATGTTTTGAAAATGTGACCTCACTCCAACCTTATAAGCCTTAATACCAAAAATATACCAAAGACTAAATTTATTTATGACTAAATGCAAAATTATAAAGTAATATCTATTAATTCAATAGTATCTTAATACATTCTATACCACAACTAATTGTGGTTTATCTTAGGAATAAGTGGGTAACTTAGTACTATAAAATCTATAAAAATGCACTTTATTATTTTAACATAATATGTGGGCATAATTTATCTAATTAGGAGGTTAAATAAAAATGCTAAATTGTCAAAATGCAATAATAATTATCCTTTAATCCAGAAATAACAGATTATAATGTTATAAATGAATCACTTCATCATAGAATAAAACATATACATGAAATAAACATAAGAAGAAATGTGAAGTTTCACAAAAGAAAACTTGAAAACTTTAAAACTTTAGTAAGAAGCATAAAAGAAAATTTGAATATATAATTATGTGTATTATACCACATTCCTGGATGAGATAATGTAGCAAAGATCTTAATTGTATTTATAACTGCAACATGACCAGCCAGAATCCCAAAGGGACTTACTTTGATACTTAAAAAATAAGGGCAATCATTTGGAAAGAGACGCTAAAGAGCATAGACTTTCCCTGTAAGAACGACAATAGTGTGACAGTAATGAAAGAAAAGTCAGGACAGAAGATTGTATTTAAAACTCAGAAACATACCCAAACTATATTATTTTTATTTCTATAATAACTAAGAATTTCAAATCAAAAGATGCATTTTACTATATATGGAGCCAGGGAAACTGGTTGTTTATGAAATAATAAAAGTCTAATCCAGTTAAAAAAATTAAATGTAAAAAGTGACTAAAAGGATAAATGACACATAAAGGAGGAAACATAAGCAAAATAGTAAAAGAGTTCAGATGATTCTTGAAGGACAAGGTCTGCGATAATAGAAAAGTTAATGAGTCTTCTCAAATCCTCCCATTGCAACATGTAGGGAAATTAAGATTCGAAAATCCAACAGAAAGGCAACATCTACAAAGAAATAAAGTGATAAGATATCCCTATTAACCAAACATGTGAGTGAGTAAAGACAAAATATCAATAGCTACAAGACCAGGGTAGCATCAGCATCTTTGCTGGAGGAAGGTGAAGAGGCAGAGGAAAGCAAGAGGGTATCTGAAGAACATGAAAATGCTGAATCATCTAACAGGTGCTCATACACATATTTTGTGAAGCAATAGCAGAACATTAGCTAAAATTTTAAGGGTGTTGGTTTGCATAAGTCAATAATAAGAGAGTGCAAATGGTCTATGTAAAAGACTGAAGGAGCTGGCAGGAAAAGGTGAGATCATAAACACTCAGAATAAACTAGCCAAATCTGCCCTGGAGGCCAAAGTCCCACATTAATAGAAATAGAAAACAATTTTAGCAGAAGAGAACAACAGAGGAAAAAGGACATCATGCTCATATGAAAGTGTGGATTGGAGCAGTGCTAGAAAAACTAAAAAAATAAGTTGCAACCATCTTGACCCAATTAATATTTATAGAACGCTAACCTCAACAACTGCAGAATGCGCTTTTTTAGTGCACGTGATCTAGTCACCAAGATAGAGCATATGTTGGGCCCTAAAATTAGTTTCACTAAATTTAAAAGTATTGAAATTTTATAGAACATATTGTCTGATCATAACAGGATTAAGTTAGTGTTCATTTATAAGAAAACATTTAGGCAAACCTCAAAAATTTGGAAATTTAATAATCCAATTCTAAATAATCCATGGATCAAAGAAAAAAAGGAAAATAAAATTTTCAAACTGAACGTTAATGTGAAAATAATATATCAAAATGGGTGGGATGTAAGGATGTAGCAAAAGTAGTGTTTAGGAGGACACTACAGCTTCGAATGAAAAGAAGAGCCTAAGTGAATGTCCTAAATTATGTGTATTATTAGGAGAAGCTAGAAAAATAAGAACAAAGTAAATAGATAAACAATAAACGTTTATCAGGAAATAAAGCTGAGAGCAAAAATTAATGAAATAGAAAGCAAACAATAAAAATTTTTAATGCAAAAATGTGGATTTTCTTGTATTTATACAGATTGGACTAAATAATTTCATTACATGTATAAAGTTCATAGTGGTGAAGTCTGGCCTTTCAGGGTACCCATCGCACAGATAGTGTTTATTGTTATCAACAGGCAAAGTTCCAGCCCTCACCTCCTTCCAACCTCTCCACTTTTTAGTGTCCATTATACCACTCTGTATGTCCTTGAGTAGCCACAACTTAACTTCTGCTTATAAGTTAGCTTCTGCTTCTGGTTCTTACTTTTTTGTTCCTTAGTTACTTTACTTAGGATGATGGTCTCAAGTTTCATCATGTTTTAATTTTATTTTTTAGGATATGTGGTCTCATTCTATTGCTTAGGCTATATAGCACAGTAGCATGATTGTAGATGAGTCCAACTCCTAGGCTCAAGAGATCCTCCTCCTTAGCCTCCCTAGTAGCTATTATGTGCCACTGTATCCAGCTAATTTTTTTTTTTTTTAAAGTTTGTTTAGATAGGGTCTTGCTATGTTGCTCAAGCTGGTCTTGAACTCCTGGTCTCAAGTTATCCTCCCGCCTTGACCTCCCAAAGTGCTAGGAACAAGCTTGAGCCACTACACCTGGCCCGGTTCCATGTTATTGCAAAAGACATGATTTTGTTCTTTCTTATGGCAGTACTTTATAATACTTTTGTTCTTTCTTACAGCAGTACTTTATAACACACACAGTGTATGCAACATCTTTTCTTTAAACATCCATCAGCTGACAGGCCCTTGGGTTGATGTCATATCTTTGTGACATTGATAAACATATGAATGCAGGTGCTTTTTGATGTAGTGACCTCTTTTCCTCTGGGAGATATTAGTGGTAGGATTAAATGGTAAGTCTATTTTTAGTTCTTTGAAAAATCTCTGTAATGTTTCTGTAGACATTGTATTAGTTTAGATTCAAACCCACAGTGTATAAGCATTCCCTTTTCACCACATCTTCATGACCTTTTATTGTTTTGGAGTTTTTAATAACAGCCATTCTAATTGGAGTAAGATGGTATCTCATTGTAGTTTTAATTTGCATTTCTCTGATGTTTAGTGATGTTGAGCATTTTTCATACTTCTGTTGGCCATTTGTATATATTCTTTTAAAAAATATCTGTTATGTTGGAATGGGTAAATATTTAATGAGGAAAAAGCCCCTGGCAATTGAAGCAACACCAAAATTAAATTACTGGGATTTGATCTAGCTAAAAAGCTTCTGCTCAGCTAAAAGCACAACTAAAGCAAATAGACAACTTTCAGAATGGGAGAATTTTTTTTTTTTTTTTTTTTTGTAGCGACAGAGTCTCACTTTATCACCCTCAGTAGAGTGCCATGGCGTCACAACTCACAGCAACCTCCAACTCCTGGGCTTAGGCGATTCTCTTGCCTCAGCCTCCCGAGTAGCTGGAACTATAGGCATCCACCACAATCCCCGGCTATTTTTTGCTGCAGTTCACCAGGGCCGGGTTTGAATCCCCCGGGTTCGATGGTGCCAGCGCCCTACTCACTGAGCTATAGCTGCTGCCCCCAAATACTCTTTTTTGTTTTTGGCTGGGGCTGGGTTTGAACCCACTACCTCCAGCATATGGGGCCAGCACCCTACCCACTGAGCCAGAGGCACTGCCAGAATGGGAGAAGATTTTTGCATGTTATGGTTTCAACAAAGGTCTGATAACTAGAATCTACAGAGAACTCAAATTAATCAATAAGAAAAGAACAAATAACCTCATATCTTTGTAAGTAAGAGACTTGAACAGAAACTTATTCGTCTGAAGATGACAGACGAATGGCCAACAAACACATGAAAAAATGCTCATTGCTTTTAATCATCAGAGAAATGCAAATCAAACCACTTTAAGATATTACCTAACCCCAGTAAGAATAGCCCTCATCACAAAGTCCTAAAACAGCAGATGTTAGCATGGATTTGGAGAGAAGGGTATACCTCTACACTGCTGGTGGGATTTCAGACTATTTCAAACTAAACTTTTATGGAAAGAAGTATGGAGAATCCTTAAGGAATTAGAAGCAGACCTTTCATTTGATCCTGCAGTTCCATTACTAGGTATTTACCAAGAAGAACAAAAATTAATTTATCACAAAGACATTTGCACCAGGATGTTTATTGCAACCCAATTCATAATTGCCAAGTTGTGGAAGCAGCCCAAATGCTTATCAATCCATGAATGGATTAACAAATTGTGATGTATGAATACAGTGGAATACTATTCAGCCATTAAAAATTTGGGGGACTTTACATCTTTTGTTTACATGGACGGAGTTGTAACATATCCTTCTTAGTAAAGCATTTCAAGAATGGAAAAAAAAAGTATCCAATGTACTCAATGCAATTATGAAACCACTATATAAACACTTACATATTCATATGAATGATAAAACAAAAATATTCTAGCAAGAGGGAAGGGGAGGGGACAGGGCTATTGGTGGGAGAAGGGAGAGTAATTGGTGGGATCTCACCTAATGTGGACAATGCAAGGGTACACTTCAAAATAAGAGTAAATTATAGACATCTTACAACAAAAAATAAGTGAGATGATGGTTATGTTAATCAGTTTGATTTAAGCATTCCACATTGTAAATCAAATCATGATATTGTACCTCATAAATGTATGTAGTTATGAATTAATAAAAATTAAATTTAAAAAAGTATGGAATGTGTAAAAAAGAATAAAAAATAAAATCAAATAAAAAATATCTGTTTATGTCATTTAACCACTTTTCAAAGGGTGTTTTCTTGCTGAATTGTTTGAGTTCCTTTGTTGGATACATACTTTGTGGATATTTTCTCTATTGCGTAGTTTGTCTATTTACTCTTCTTATTTTTTATTTTGCTGTGCAGCACATTTGTGGTTTGATTAAGTCCCATTCTTCTGGTTTAGACTGTGTTGCATTTACTTTTGGAATCTAAATCATCAATTCTTTGCCTAACCAATGTTTAGAAAAATTTTCCTAGATCTTCTAGATTTTTTATAGAAAAACTTGGTTATTTGAAGATATCAAAAAATGGATCAGCACCAAGAAAAAATGATCATTGTTTTAGTGAGAGAGAAAGGGAGAGAGAGAGAAAAATGATCACCAATATTAGAAATGAAAGATCCTATAAATATTAAAAGGAAAATATAATCACATAATATCGTCAACAATTTTTCTTCCAAAAAATTCTACACCTTAAATGAAATAATTCATTGACAAGTATAACTTGACAAAACTGAGGTAATATGAAACCAAAATCTATTAAAAACGCATTTTTCAATCAAAACACCTTTCCATCTAGAAAATTTCAGAGGATTTCACTGATGAATTTTACCACAATCAAGGAGGAAATAATAACAATTTTACATAAAAAAAATTCAGAAAAATAGAAGAATAAAATAATAAGGGAAAATAGCCTGACTTATTTTATAAGGTCAGCATAATCCTAATACCAAAACCTGACAAAAACATTACACTATAGACTCATTTATCTCATGAGTATGTTAAAAATCGTTCTTTTTTTTTGCAGTTTTTGGCCAGGGCTGGGTTTGAACCTGTCACCTCTGGTATATGGGGCTGGTGCCCTACTCCTTTGAGCCACAGGCACCACCCAGATGTTAAAAATCTTAATAAACTGATAGCAAATGAAAGCAACCAATATATATGAAAAGAAAAATATATTGAAAAAGTGGAATTTGTCCCAGGAGTGTAAACTTAGTTTTAACATTAAAAACTTTAGTGTTTAAACATTTTCTAACATTAAAAACTAACAGAAAACAAAAATAATCAACAGTAGAATAAGAGAGAATAAACTATTATTTTAAGAGAGGCATAAAAAGCATTTGACCAAACGTGAGTTGAATAATTGATTTCCAATAAAAACTCAAAAACAAGGAACAAAAGGATACTTTCTCATCTGAAACTC
>CAUYRH010183340.1:0-13971 GCA_963574655.1 Perodicticus potto
GTCTCCTACCTCTGCCTCCCAAGTAGCTGTGACCACAGGCGCTGGCCACAACGCCCAGCCATTTTTTGGTTGCAGCCGTCATTGTTGTTTGGCGGGCCCGGGCTGGATTCGAACCCGCCAGCTCAGGTGTACGTGGCTGGCACCCTAGCCCGTTGAGCCACAGGCGCCGAGCCAGGTGTATATCTCTTATAAGCAATGTATCACTATATTTTAAAACTCAACTTTAGTATCCTTTTGTCTATTAATAGCTTACTTGTTATCTTTATTCCTTATATAATATTTTCTTTACTTTTATTCTGTATAGCTACATTGTACGTACTTGTACTTTAATATATGTGTCCTGCTTTTATTTTTCTAGTGGAGGAAAATACTTGTCACATACTCTAAAATAGTATTTTCAAGGGAAATCTTATAATATTTCTTGCTAGCCTGAAATGCATATACCTGACAATTTAAATTTATCTTACAGAAATAGTATTACGAGTGAGAGGTTATGATATATGTAGGAGAATTCTTGACCATTATATTGTTATAGCCAAGAAACTATAAACTGTCTTAAGGTCCATAGTATAGGAAGAGTTAAATCTTAGACGTCAATAAAGAGAAATGCTGTGTAAATTTTTTTTTTTTGGCTGGGGCTGGTTTTGAACCCTGCCACCTCCCATCTCCTCAGGTATATGGGGCCAGCGCCCTACTCCTTTGAGTCACAGGCACTGCCCATTGCTGTGTAAATTTTTCAAAAAACAACATATTACCCATTTTTGCATAACAAATTTTTCTAGTACTTAGCTTAAAAAAACAAACATTATCTCACCCAGTTTCTAGGGGTCAGGACACTGGGAGCAGCACAGCTGTCTCAGGGTCTCTGTGAGGTTGCAGTTAAGCTGTCAGGGACAGCAGTCATCTTAAGGAAGCACTGGGGTTGGAGAATACACTGCTAAGGTGGTTTATACACAGGGCTAATGGCAAGAGGCCCCATTTCTCAATAAGGGCAGAAGACCTTAATTCTTCACCACTGGGCTGCCTAAATGTCCTCACAACATAGCAGATAGCATCTCTAGAGCTAGTGGTCTGAGGAGAGAGGGAGGATGATTCAGTGCCTTTTATGACCTATTCTCCAAAGTTACACACCACTAATTCCTTTCCTTTTTTTTTTCCCTGTTTATCAGAAGTGACTAAGTCCAGCCCACATTTGAGGGATGGGCAATTAGGGTCTACTTCTTAAATGTAAAGTTATCAAATAATTTATGCACCAGAAATAAGATAGCTCTATATGTACTGAGGTGGGAAGTTGTACACTGTCTGGTAAATGAAAAAAAGCAAATTGAAGACTTATGTCTTTGTGAAGAAAAAATGTCAATGGAGTATGTATGTGAGCTTGTGTGTATACATAGAAGAAGGTCTGAAAGAACAGTGAAAACTATTTATAGTGGCTGTTTCTCAAGTTATTTCAGGGAGAGTAGCCTTTCGATTTTTTTTTAAACTTTTTAATTAATTAATTAATTTATTTGCAGTTTTTGGCTGGGACTGGGGTTGAACCTGCCACCTCCGGCATATGGGGCCGGCGCCCTACTCACTGAGCCACAGGCACTGCCCTAGCCTTTCGATTTTTATATTACTTCAATATTTAAAACATTTATGCACTTACTTTCATAAAGTCTAGTAAAAGAAACTAGATTCTGGCTCAGCGCCTGTGGCTCAGTGGGCTAAGGCGCCAGCCACATACACCTGAGCTGGTGGATTCGAATCCAGCCTGGGCCCGCCAAACAACAATGACAGCTGTAACCAAAAAATGGCCGGGCGTTGTGGCGGGCACCTGTAGTCCCAGCTGCTTGGGAGGTGGAGGCAGGAGACTCGCTTGAGCCCAGAAATTGGAGGTTGCTGTGAGCTGTAATGCCACCGCACCTCTCCAGGGTGACAGCTTGAGGCTCTGTCTCAAAAAAAAAAGAAATTAGATTTTGCTAGTATGTTTTTCAGAGAAATTCTTCAATATTAAAAAAAAAAAAATCAAAGCCAATAGTCCCAGACTGAGTTTTATTTTTACTGTACTTTTTATGAAATGAGAAACCATTGATTTCATTTATTTTCCACACACATACTAACGTTCTTTCCCCATTTTTAGTCCTTTCCTCTGGACTTCTGAGCCTCCCAAATTTATTGTCTTTATTTATATATTCAAAATAGGCTTATTAAAATTTATTTTATAGGCATTTAAAGTAAACCATTAGATATTTAAGTATACAGCACTAAATTTTCTCATTCTTAAGTTCTTATTTTTAAATGTTTCATTGTGTAGGTATGTATTTTCATATAGTTTATTTGGAAAATAGTACTTTGGTGGTATATTTTGAACCCATATTTCAGTGCCTCTACTCTGCATTGGGGGCATTCTGCATTAACACATTGTGATGGTATATGGAGATAACCAATTTACACCCTTAACCAATTGTTTTTAACTTCCCTCACTTTCACTTACTAAGTAGGCCTTGGTTTAAAAACCTCTGTTTTGTAACTACTTGACCTTGTGCAAGAGACTTAGTATTACTGAATGTTAGTCTTCTCATTCTTTTCGTGTAGATGATAATAGTTTATTTATAGGAGTGTTGTGAGAGTAAATGAGATAAACATAGTTCTGTTCATATAATACATATTCAGTGCTGTTTAGCTGCTGCTAACGTTTTAGTTTCTATCCATCTTTGTAAACCCCTTAAAATATCTATTCCCTTTTGCTTAGTTTTTACTCAGTATTTTAAATTGAAATTTAGAATTGAGAATGTTATTAAAGAAATAAAATAACCTTGTCACATAACTAATTTATGGTCTGTTTTTCCCACTAAAATACTTCTAAGTAGTTTGAATACCTGTATTTATCTCCTCTCTTTTCTGTACTTAATGGTGGCAATAAAAAAACTAAAAAAATTATTACCTTGCAAATGATTAAGTGCAAGTCATCAGAAAATGAGGAATTTCAATAAAGATCTGAAAGACAACAGGAGGAATAGTGGTAACAGCCACTTAGAGCTAAAGATACTACATCATAGAGTGCTCACGCAGGAGAATATAGACTAGAAAGGAACTGGCAAGCCCTATGAACTTCAGAGAGGCTAAGGTTGCATCTATACCACCTGAAGCAGAGGGCCAGCCTGAAGTAAACACTTATCCCTTCAAACAGGAAATTAGACATCTATTTTCTGTAGTAGGGGAACACTCTCTCTAAGAATTCTAGCATTTTAATCACCTTTGTTGCTTATCTAAGAATAAGCAGATATTTAAGTAAAAATCTTCAACTTTAAAGAGAGAAACCAAAATCTTCAACCTTGAAGAGAGAAACCAAAATAAGTGTGTGTGCGCGTTGATAACACCGAGGGAACATAATGTAGGTAATGTAAGAAAACTTAGTATAAACACAAATTAGCATTCCTAAAGTAATTAGATATTGCATCAATGGAACTCTTACTAATACCCTAAGAAAGTTTTTGAAGCATTATAAAACTAGAAGAGGATGCCAAGAAAAAGAACCATAACAGAAGGAAAATACTCTCTTAGAAATTAAAACATGATTACTAGAATAAAAAATTCAATGGAAGAGCTGGAAGGTTGAAAACCTCTTCCAGATAGCAGAATAAAAAGAAAGAACAAAAAGAGATCATCCAAAAGAACTGACTTATGACTAACAGGTAACTCAGTGTAATTAAAGTGTTCCAGAACAGAGGAATCAGAGGGAAGAAGTTGGCAAAGAAGCAAGAAAATTTGGTAAAGCTAATGAGCAGCTGTTTGCAGGTTATTGCTTTTGCTGGGCTCACTGAATGCCCAGTAGAAACAATGAAAAAAGTCCCAAACCAAGAGATATGGAGGTAAAGGATCCTAAAATCTTTCCAGAGAAAAAACAAAAGATTACCTACAAAGCACTTAAAATTTTTTAAAAAAATCAGTATTAGCGGCAACACTGAATAGTTATAAACAGTGAAGCAATTCTGAAAAAAATTCTTTTATTCTAGAATTTTATATGTAGTAACACGAGGGGATAATGAAGACTTCAGGAATACAGTGATTCAAATGAATCCTAGGGATTTTTTTTTTTTTTTTTAGTAGCTATGCTAGAGGATTCTTTTTAAAACTAAACCATGTGTCATAGAAGAGAACCTCATTTGTTTCCCACCTTTGCTTTTCTCATTGGCCCTGCATTTGAGTCACACTCATAGGTTTGATTGAACTCATTTAGGTGTCCTTCTCCAAAATAAAGGAGTAAATCACAAAAGAGGAATAATTATATGCTCTTGAAAATGGAGCTCAAAAGAAAGTGGAACATTCAGGTTGGAGCAAGATGATACTTGATAAAATAGATTATGTAGAGAATTTTCAAATAATTTAGAATATGAGGATAGTGGATTTATTAGTAGAAATAAAAAAGATTATCTTCCCAAACTGTATAGAGTCATGGTGAAAATTATATAAGAACTTTTTATTATTTTTTTATTTCCTAATTTTTTTTGTAGAAGCAGAGTCTCACTATATTAGCTCAGGCTGGTGTGGTACTCATGGTTTCAAGCGATCCTGCTGCCTCAGCCTCCCTAAGTGCTAGGATTACAGGCATAAGCCACTGTGCCCAGCTAGAACTTTTTATTGCTTTGGCTAAACATTAGTGATAACACTGTATGAGAATACTGAGCAGAAGTATAGGGTATAAGATCTAATGTCTCATCCTATAGCAACAAGAAAATACATACTATCTAAAGTAATCAGTCATAATGCAATAATACAAACAACATTGAGCAATATTGGCACAGTGGGTAATGGGTTTGGTCTGAAGTATGCAGACCTCAGTCCCAGCTATTCCATTCTGTTGTTTTCCTTCTAGCACTGTAGTCTTGGGAATATACTTAATCCACTTTCAACTATTGTTTACTAATTTGTAAAACAGGGATGATGATAGTACCTACAACAAAGGGTTATTACTGTGAGTATTAACTGGAATATAGGTGAAGTATTTAGCCTGGTGATTAACAGACAAGTGCTATACTATATAGCTATATAGTGATTTATGTTTCATGATTGGATATATATCTAGCTGTTTCACTACTATTATTGTGAAGTATTTAGCCTGATGATTAACAGACAAGTGCTATATTATATAGGTATAATAGTGATTATGTTTTATGATTGGATATATATCTAGCTATTGCACTACTATTATTGTCCCTTTACCTTTCTTGTTTTTTTCCTTATTGAAGTTCAGAAGTTCCTTCTTTTTCTATTTAGTTTGCCTTTTGTGTTACCTACCACCTATCTCTCTCCTCCTTCTTCTTCTTCTTTTTTTTTTTTTTTTTGCTAAATGTTTCTTTTCCTTGTTATTCTTCCCTTTTAGATTTCTTCTTCCTGGAAAGCTTGATCTTTGACCAGATGGCAGTAACATTTGAAGATGTGACCATTATTTTTACTTGGGAGGAATGGAAATTCCTGGATTCTTCTCAAAAAAGGCTCTACAGGGAAGTCATGTGGGAGAACTACACAAATGTCATGTCAGTAGGTAAAGTTATCCCATCTTAGAGGGAACAGACTTAGTTTCTTCTAGAACCAGTTTTGCGGAGTATTCCGGTTTTTATCTGGTGTTGTATTAAAGTCATGGAAGAATTGGGATGTTGTATTGAAGTGGAGGAAGAAATAGTCTCAAACATGTGTCATAAGTCAGGCTGTCCTGACTCAAATGTCTGGCAGTTGGCTTAGTATCAGTGGGGATAATTGGGATGTGCTGGCCTTACGTCCCTTTGCACACAAGCTAACCCAGCCTCATTTATATAAAATCCAGGACACCTAGTCTATACAATTAATAGGTATTTGTGATTCTTATTTTTAGTTATTTTCTGAATTACCCTTAAAGCACATTATCTCCATACATAGTGAACTTTGTGTGGTCCTAAATTTTTTTCCTTTTCATGCTATTTATATAAGTTAGCTTTTGTTGTATAGTGAATATGCCAAACTTAGAGGTTTAAACTATTATTTTTCATGATTCTTATGGCTGGATGGATCTTCTATCTTGGAGAGACTTGATTGGGACAAGATAGACGAGGCTGGCCTGCCTAATATGTCTGGTGGCTTAGTATCAGTGGGGATAATTGGAATATGTTGGCCTTATGTCCCTTTGCAAACAAGCTAACTGAGACTCATTTATATAGTAGTAATCACAGGAGTTTCAGAAGCATTGAGAAAGAGCAAATACTTTTTAAGTCTCTGCTTGTATCACGTTGGCTATTGTCCCAGTAACCAAATAAATTGTACAGCCAAGCCTAGAGACAGAATAAAAGAGAATACCAAAGGTATAAATAAAGCAGCAAGTCAGTATAGCCATTTTTTCCAAACAATCTACCACACTATTCTAGGACAGAAAAATAAGAACAATATATTTTATTTCTAATAATAATAATACTCAAAATAGTCTAATTAAATATCAGTTTTAAGAGTATTTCCATGAAGCAGTCGGCCCTATTCTTTTTTCTAACAGTGCCTGGTAAGTAGTAGATGCTCAAGTTATGCTTGTAGAATGAATAAAAAAGCAAATTAATGAATATATATAATGAATGGACAAAATGAATTTCAGACTCAAAAGGAGCAGCCAAAGTCCTAATCTTCATTCCTATTCCCATCCACACATATATTTCTGTCACTCCAGAGTGACAGTGATGTTGATTTTGACACTTGGAAATTTTTAAACACAATTTTTATCTCATGACTGAATTATCTTCTTTTTCTTTTAGGAAACTGGAATGAGAGCTATAAATCCCAAGAAGAAAGATTCAGATATTTAGAATATGAAAAATTTTCCTGCTGGAAAGACTGGAGGAATGCTGGCACTCAGGTATACGAGGATCAGAGCTGTGAGGTAACTGTTCAAGGAGTAGAGTCCAAAGACCTAAAGCCGCAAGACCTTTACCAGTGTCAAGAATGGTTAATACTCTCAACACAAGTACCAGGGTATGGGAATTACAGATTAACTTTTGAAGGGAAAAATCCCAGGAACTTAAAAGATGAAAAATTTATACCTTGGCAGTCTTTGGAAACAAAAACCACTTCAGACTATAGCAAAGAAATCTACGTGAGTGAATCACATGGTTTTCAAGGGGGCAGGTACCATCTTGGCATTTCCAGGAAGAACCTCTCCACTGAAAAAGAACAGAAGCTTTTAGTTCAGCATTCTTATATCCCAGTGAAGGAAGCCCTTCCAGAGTACATTGGGGAGATTTGCCAAAATGACCTCCTGAAAGACTCAATGGGAGAGAAGTATTGTGGATGTAATAAATGTAGTGAAATTTATTATTGGAACTCACAATGTATTCACAAGGGAAATCAGCTTGGAGATAACCTCTATCATTGCTCCATCAGCACAGCAGTCTTCTCTTATAGATCAGACTTATACAGACATCCAAGAATCCACCTAGGTAAAAAGCTGTATGGGCATGATGAAGTTAACAGTAACTTTTGTCAGAGCTTAGGAGTTCACTTTCATCAGAGAATTTGCACGGGGGAGGTACCTTACATCTGTAATGCATGTGATAAGAGCTTCAGTCAGATCTCTAGTCTTCATAATCATCAAAGAGTCCACACAGAAGAGAAACTCTATAAATTTGAATGTGATAAGGACCTAAGTAGAAATTCAATTCTTCACATTCACCAGAGACTTCACATGGGAGAGAAGCCTTTTAAATGTGATCAGTGTGGTAAGAGTTTTAGTCGGAATTCAGTACTTCATGTTCATCAACGAGTCCACACAGGAGAGAAACCATATAAGTGTGATGAGTGTGGTAAGGGCTTCAGTCAGAGCTCAAATCTTCGAATTCATCAGTTAGTACACACAGGAGAGAAGTCCTATAAATGTGCTGATTGTGGCAAGGGCTTTACCCAGCGTTCAAATCTTCAAATTCATCAGAGAGTGCATACAGGAGAGAAACCTTATAAATGTGATGACTGTGGAAAGGACTTTAGTCACAGTTCAGACCTTCGCATTCATCAGAGGGTTCATACAGGGGAGAAACCCTATACTTGTCATGAATGTGGGAAGGGCTTCAGCAAGAGTTCAAAGCTTCACACTCATCAAAGAGTACATACTGGAGAGAAACCCTATAAGTGTGAAGAGTGTGGCAAGGGATTCAGTCAGCGTTCACATCTTCTTATTCATCAGAGAATCCATACAGGAGAAAAACCGTATAAATGTGATGATTGTGGAAAAGGGTTTAGTCATAGCTCTAATCTTCACATTCATCAGAGGGTCCACACAGGAGAGAAGCCTTACCAATGTGTTAAGTGTGGTAAAGGTTTCAGTCATAGCTCAGCTCTTCGAATTCATCAAAGAGTTCATACAGGACAGAAACCTTATAAATGCCATGAGTATTATAAGGGATTTGATCAGAATTCACATCTTCACAGTAATTATAGAAGAGAAAGCATATAAATCTTGTTTATTAATAGCTGTAATCAAAGCTTAACCTTTAAATCCAATAAATGCTACTGGTAAGGAAATCCTATAAACAAGACAAATAATCCCATACAACATTTACAGTTCCTCTAACTGAATCCCTTACAACATGTACAGTTCCTCTAACTGCAATTAAGAATTATTTGCTTTAGGGGTGGCACCTGTGGCTCAAAGGAGTAGTGCGCCGGCCCCATATGCTGGAGGTGGTGGGTTCAAACCCAGCCCCAGCCAAAAATTGCAGTGTGTGAAAGAAAATTAAAAAAAATAATAATTACTTGCTTTAAGAGGAGGTTCTTAGAAGGATTTATATATATTTTAAAACAAGAGTATTTTCTTTACCCATGATAAACATAGTCATTAAAAAATATATTAAAATTTAAGGAGAAAACTAACTATTCTAGTCTTTCTTTTTTTTGGTGCATTTCAATATGGATGAAATTATTCTGTGTGTGTGTTCAACTTTGTATTTTCATTAACTTCAAAACATTTTCTCAAATTTTGGTGACCACAGTGCACTCTCATTCCTTCCCCTCCCTAGTTTTCCACATTTATTTATAGTTTCGGACACCACCTAGCAAGAAGTACAACATTTGGTTTCGCTAAGATGTGAAAGGTATGGACAAAAGTTGGTAGGAATGAATGCTAGAAACAGAAGATGCTCCATTGATTCAGAACCAGGAGTTCAAGGAGAATTTTATTTAATCTTAGTAAAACAGAGTGCTAGGAACAGAATTGAAGTCAGAGCTATGTACAATAATGAACCCCCAAGCTAATTATGTAAGTAGAAAATTTAAGCTCTACTTACATAATTGGAGAGAAACCCTACAAGTGTGAAGGGTTTTTATAAACCATTTTATAACCCAATATATAAAATGCAGAAGAGTCAATAGGAAAACACTAACAAAGTATTAACTACTGATAGGCAAATAGGCTTAGGTAGTATTTCCAAAGGAGTAAAAAGTGAAATTCAAGGGAATTGCAATATCAGAAAAAGGAGTATCATCCTGAAGACACAGAAACCTACTGTCCTGAAAATTAGCTGCTTAAGGCTTCAGAGGAAATATTTTTAAAAGTTGGTAACCCGGGCGGTGCCTGTGGCTCAGTGAGTAGGGCGCCGGCCCCATATACCAAGGATGGCAGGTTCAAACCCGGCCCCGGCCGAACTGCAACAAAAAAATAGCCGGGCGTTGTGGCGGGTGCCTGTAGTCCCAGTTCTCGGGAGGCTGAGACAAGAGAATCGCCTAAGCCCAGGAGCTGGAGGTTGCTGTGAGCCATGAAGGAATGGCACTCTACCAAGGGCGACAAAGTGAGACTCTGTCTCTAAAAAAAAAAAAAAAAACCCCAAAAAACCACTAAAAAAAAAAAAAGTTGGTATCCCCAGTGTCATAACAAAAAACTGACCTCAAAAAAGCTAAAGTAGAAATCCATAGGTAGAGAAAAGCCTCTAAAGTAAAAGGAGAAATAGATACAATGAAGAACTTTAGTATAATTAAAAACGCTGTATCAAAGTAAAAAGCAATAAAGAGTAAAATTAACATTGCAGAATATTAATGCTATCATGAATAAACTTGAGATGATCTTAAATGGCTAAGGAAAAGATAATGAGATGGAAATAATGAGAAAAGCCAGATAGGAAGAACAGAGAGTGGAAGTCCAATTTAGGAATTAAAGATGTTTCTGAGGAATATAAAAAGAACATGAGAAATAGAGTCAATGATCAAAGATATTAAGAATTTTTACCTAAATTAACGCATATGCTCCCTAGATTTCAGGCAAAACTAGTATGAAAACAATCTTAGAAACAGTTTAGGAAGAAAAGGAACAATTGAAAACATGCAGAAAGAAAAATTCTGATTATCTACAAAGCTAAAAAGGGAGGATCGATACCTTTGCAATGGTAACTCAGAAGACAATGCAGTAGCACCTTCAGAATTTCTGAGATTTAAAAAAGTCAACTGTTAAGTAACAGTTTAATAAACAAAATAGTCCATTATATTCACAAGAAACAAATATTTTAGATGATAAGCTAAAAAAGCATGCCATACATAAACACCTTTTACAGTTCAAGAATGTGGAAGCCATGTTATTAAAGGACTGGTGGCGAAAAAAACAAACAAACAAAAAAACAAACCAAAAAAAGGACTGGTGGTGAGCACTAAAATCATGTAAACATGCAGTTAAGTCTGAATAATTAATTTGTTTCAAAACTTCAAAAAAATTAAGTAGTTGTACAAGAAAATATACAAATGCTAAGTATAGAAGCATATTATATAATAAAAATTAGGGTGGGAAAGTAGGGTTGCCAGGACTCCACTTAATGTTTGAATTTCATATAAGCAAAGATTTTTAGGGTATACTGCCAATATTGCATGGACTTAATGCAAATAATTTACTTGAAATTCAAATTTAACTGGATATTTTGTGTTTTTATGTGCTAAATCTGGCAACTCTATGGGGGTGGTATACAGAAAAGTGCTACATTTCTAATTTGATATAATAGAGACTCATAACAGTTTCTTCTTTACAGTTTAAAAAAAGTTTTTCCCTCAAAACTTAGAAATCACAACTAAAAGAACTAAAAAAAGTTCAGATACTTTTCAAAACAGAAGATAAAAGCAAAGACAGTACAAAAAAACACAAGAAGTTGGCCTAAAACATCAGGGTGGATCAGGATAAGAGAAGGCCAAATTTACCAAAGTATGTTAAATGCCTTATTAAAAATTTGAAAACACAAATGGGGTAAAGTTTAAATTCTATTATAGATGAAAAGATTAAATTAAAATGATATTGATTAAATGTGAGATTAGGTGAGGTTTTTTAAGGCAAATATGGAGTACCTATAATATACTTTTTAAAGTTTAAAACATTCGAACTAATTAAACCCTTGAGATGGATAAAAACACTACATCGATAGTTCCTTAAACTCTTGTAATATCAGAAAATGGAACAGGTGAAAAATATCTAGCTTTTAAAAAATTTTAAAAATGAACTTAAAGGGTGGCGCCTGTGGCTCAGTGGGTAGGGCACTGGCCCCATATACTGAGTGTGGCAGGTTCAAAGCGGCCCTGGCCAAACTGCAACAAAAAAATAGCCAGGCATTGTGGTGGCCGCCTGTAGTCTCAGTTACTTGGGAGGCTGAGGCAAGAGAATCACCTAAGCCCAGGACTTAGAGGTTGCTGTGAGCTGTGTGACTCTATGGCACTCTACCGAGAGCAATGGAATGAGACTGTCTCTACCAAAAAAAAAAAAAGAACATAAAAGTGCATAATGAAAAAATTGAAAATTGAAGATCGTAAAACAGAACTTGAAGAGAAGACACTATTTTCCTAGAGGGAATGTTTCTAAATTAATTTACAGATTTATTTCAGATATCATGGAAATCACAATGAGATTTGAAATCAAATTCTAGAAAAACAGATGTCGGCAAAGATAATAAAGATTAATGAAATGGTGGCACTAATGTGTAATAGTATATTGAAAATACAATAATGGAGGACTTATTTATATATTTGAAAAAAATTTAGAATTGAGTCACTAAATAGCTTAGAGAAATATACCAGTGCATGGATTATATACATATATATAATGTGTATATGTATATATGTACATATATACTTCACATATGATAAAGATCAATAAACAGGAGAATTATTATTTATAAATAGTACTGAGATGATTATTTAACCTTTGGGTGAAAAATAAAATTAGGCTTTCTTGTCATGATCTACATCAGAATAAAATACTGATTAAAGCACAAGTTTGCAAGTTGTATTCCATTGACCTCCATATTATGAAGACTGGTTACTCAAAAACAAGAATCACAAATTTAGCCCCATATTTTTTTTTTTTTTTCTTTTTTTGAGACAGAGCCTCAAGCTGTCACCCTGGATAGAGTGCCGCGGCATCACAGCTCACAGCAACCTCCAATTCCTGGGCTCAAACGGGTCTCCTGCCTCTGTCTCCCAAGTAGCTGGGACTACAGGCACCCACCACAACGCCTGGCCATTTTTTAATTGCAGCCATCGTTGTTTGGCGGGCCCGGGCTGGATTTGAACCCACCAGCTCAGTTGTACGTGGCTGGTGCCTTAGCCACTTGAGCCACAGGCGCCGAGCCTTAGCCCCATATTTTTGTGTTTCATCTATAAGAATAACATAAGATTTCATTCTTTTTAAAAGGATGGTCTATCCTTTAAATATAACATGCTTAAAATTCTCTGGAGTGGGTTTTTATATCGTTTAAAACACACATACACACATGCATTTTTAAAAAGTTAAATGAAAAACTCAGAAAAAAATACCTAAGAGTTTGACCACATAAAAATGTTAAAATTGTAGGCCAAAAACATAGAAATCAGATAACAATAGGAAAAATACTTGCCATGATTATGACAATATGACACTGTGAACAGTGGATAGTTGATTTAAAATTGACAGAGATATAAACAGATTAATTAAGTATAACTTTTTTTTTTTTGCAGTTTTTGGCCGGGGCTGGGTTTGAACCCATCACCTCGGCATATGGGGCTGGCGCCTTACTCCTTTGAGCCACAGGTGCTGCCCTAAGTATAACTTTTATTAACAAAATGATAATACCTATTTTTAGTGAGTATGGAGTGAAGTTTACAAGTACACTACATATATTACGAGTAAATTGGGCTTGGTGCCTGTGGCTCAGCGGGCTAAGGCACCAGCCACATACACCTGAGCTGGCGGGTTCGAATCCAGCCTGGGCCCGCCAAACAACCAAAAAATGGCAGGGCGTTGTCACAGGCACCTGTAATCCCAGCTACTTGGGAGGCAGAGGCAGGAGACTCGCTTGAGCCCGGGAATTGGAGGTTGCTGTGAGCTGTGATGCCATGGCACTCTATCCAGGGTGACAGCTTGAGGCTCTCTCAAAAAAAAAAAAAAGAAAAAGAAAAAGAAAGAGTAAATTGATACAGACTTTTTGGAAGAGCTATTTGGCCAATCATAAACTTCAAAATTATTTATTATTTTTTGAGACAGAGTCTCAACTATGTCACCCTTGGTAAAATGCTGTGGTGTCACAGCTCACAGCAACCTCAAACTTTTGGGCTTAAGTGATTCTCTTGCCTCAGCCGCCCAAATAGCTGGGACTATAGGTGCCCACCACAATGCCCGGCTATTTTTTTTTTTTAATGTTATTGTTGTCACTGTTCTTTACCAGGGCTTGGCTGGGTTAGAACCCACCAGCCCCAGTGCATGTGGCTGGTGCCCTAACCACTGAGCTATGGGCCTCAAGCCAGCCTCAAATTATTGATACTCTTATGTACGCTTGAGTTGGCGGGTTCGAATCCAGCCCAGGCTACCAAACAACAATGACGGCTGCAACCAAAAAATGGCCGGGCGTTGTGGCGGGCGCCTGTAGTCCCAGCTACTTGGGAGGCGGAAGCAGGAGACTCACTTGAGCCCAGGAATTGGAGGTTGCTGTGAGCTGTGATGACACAGCACTCTATCCAGGGTTACAGCTTGAGGCTCTGTCT
>CAUYRH010183341.1:0-18484 GCA_963574655.1 Perodicticus potto
AAAAATGAAGTTCTAATTGTTGAAAAAGGCAACAATGGAAAATTATATTTAAACTAGAAAAATGAAAAAATAAAAGAAAGAAAAAAGAAAAGAAAAATCTTTAAGGAAAATGTTGAAATTAAAAACAAAACAACAATAACAAGAACAAACAAACAAACAACAACAACAAAAACAACACCAAACCAAACCAAACCAAAAACAAAGCAGTATATATATCTTGCTGAATATTGTCTGGGCATGAGGTGTTCTTCTGGGGTGTGATATGTTAATCAAAATGTTGATACTGCTGTACAAAATGGAGACTGGAGGCCTCTAATGATTTCTTAAACCCCACAGGGTGGAGAGCCTAAATCCTCCTCAGTCTGCTTAGAAGTCGCTTTAAATTGCTAACTTGGGCTAAGTAGAAGCTTTCCCAGGAAAGCGCTTGTCACTGGAATCACTCCTTAGGTGGCTATCCACTTACCCAGTATGCCAAAACCGGTCTCACCCTATGCCTCTGAGGGCTAAGGCTGCAAGGCGTCTCAGTTCCTGCCTTTAGGCTGCTCAGTCACCAGATTACTTGCTCCTGCCCAATGCTTGTTCTGCAACCCTGGGGGTGGAGCTTGCCAGGGCAGTTCTCCCACAATGGCTCCACATAGCCCACAACCAAACACTGGTAGCTATGTCTGGCTCAGTGGCCCAGTCTGGGGCCCTAGATAACACTCAAAGACCTCCGCACTCTTGCCCAAGCTCTTCCAAGGTAGGTCAACTGGTGCCAAGTCCAGAAAAAAACCCAAACAGCTCACAGGTAAAGCCTATCCAGTTTGCAATCTCACTGCTGCTGTACCTACATTTGCCGGCAGGATTAGACAAAACGAACACACACAACCACTTGCCAGATCTCCACTGCTTTTGCCTTCTTCAGGGGGCCCAGAAATCTCATGCCTGTCTCCCTGTATCCCCAAAAGGATGTTTCTGGGCAGATCCCACCAGCCAGAGATGCCTGAAGTCTTCTCTCCCCAGTCTCACCAAGCCCAGTCTCGCAAGGAAGATGTTACTCGGCCGCCATCTTGCTCCTTCCCCCTCAGTGTGATTATTTTTTAATACCTGTTTTATCACTAGACTGCAAACTCTAAAAGGAAGAGGGACACATCTCATTATACATTTCCTTGATTTCCAAACACATGGTGTAGTGCCTAGATTGTAATGGACTATAAATATTTCTTGAAGGAATGAAGGAAGGAGAAAAAGAAAGAAGGAAGTTAATTAAAGGGACAAGCAAATTGAAATTTCTGTTAAAGCAACAAAAAACTGAGATTTCAACCCATATTTTCCTCTTTTGCCCATGGAAAGGAGTAAAATTTTAAGCAGTAGAGGAATACTGGTTATGAAATATAGTATATTTAGCTGATAGTTAGCTACTAAGGTAATGTTACAGAAATACTGAAAAAGTTTTCATATAAAAATTTGAAGAATTTTATAGTAATAGATAAACTCTAATTTTAAGTTTATACTTTCTATTATGCAAAATACATTTATTTTTAGAAACCCATATTTCTCTTGGGTTTACAAGTTTATTTGTGTGTGTGCATGTGTGTTTTGTGCTGTGTGCATATCGCCATTGGTTTAAGCAATATATCCATGCTGAGTATATCTAACACTAGCAGGGCACTTAATACCCAATTAATTTCCTGTCAAAGCCACTGCATCTGTGTTTCAAGTACTACAATTCTAAATTTAGTAGAAATACAAGTAAGCTTTCTTATTATCACTGCATTAGTATTTCCAGGGCAAACAAGAATAATAACTAAAGTGGTTATTAGCAAAATGGCATTTCAGTGTGAATTTATGCTTACCAAATATGTGTCTTTTCAGATGCCATTTATATGATCAGCTCTATTTTGGGTACAGCATTTCAAGACATGAATTTTCCCTTCAAATAAATACATACAGCAATAGCTTCCACTTAGAATTAGTCCTTTTGTTTTTAACTATGAATTTCTTAGGTTTAATACTCAAGCATTTTCAAGAAATATGCTGTCATTATAAGGATGTTTATCTTAAATATGTATGAATGAACATGTTTTTGGTCAACCCTATTGGTCTCACAGGGCTTCCCAAGATCATTTCTTAACTGCCCCTCTGCACACAGAAGGCATGCCCTTCACCTAACCACCCAGCCTAATGAGCTAAGGTCTCCAATGCTCTGTTTTTAATGATGCCTTCTGTTTTCAGCCCACTAAGTAATTTATGTATTGATTTCAAGTAAAACTTTCACCAGGGCTGATAACAAGGGTACTTGAAAGCACATTCTTCCTTTAACTGTATAACTAGTAATTTTGATCATTTTATTAAGGATTAAGGAATTGCCAAATGATTTTGAAATGTGAGGTGAGCCATAAATGTAAATACAGGCATTGGGGATGCTTGCCTTTTTCAGAAGTTCCTTTTTTATTAAGTAGTCTATTGACTTTTGACTCTATATTATCATTGCAGAAGCCAGAATGGCATCTTGGGAAGTAAAGCACTTCTCATTATGTTTCTATCTTGCATTTTTTCAGTGCTTTCCCTCTGCTTCAACAGATTTAGCTACATATTTTGCTGAAGAAGATAGCAATTTTGTGCCTCTTTCTAAACACATATACCCAGATTTGAAAGGGTATTGATTTTAAAAACAACCCAACTAAATCAGTTATGCAAGTTAATCATGAATTTGGATATCTCCTGGTAAAAAGGTACTATTCTTTCTTATTTAAAAAAAAAACCCAAACTACATATCCCATGAACATGAACAATTATCATGTCAATTAAAAAAAAAAGTTATAAAATCTGTCTTGCTCTGAGTGCAAAGCAGAACAAAAATCTTACATTTCATATGTTATTCTAAAATAAGCAAGCATCCACAAACACACATGCACACCTAAATACATATCATTTTTACTAAATGAATTGAGAGTCATTATTTAGATTTGAGCTGCAGTGTCACATGGCCAGGAAACTTCCCACCTGCTACCACCAAATGTAATTGTAAATTTAGGTTTGTTTCTTTGCTTTTTGGCCATGGGCACTCATAAGGTCGCGGTCCTATCATTTCTGGTATAACCTCATTTTGTCTTTATACATTTATTCATGTTATTATATTTCATTAATGTCTCTCTCTTCTTCATTAGGTTGATCCATGTGAATAGGAACTGTATCTGTTTTTTGTCCCCACTGTATCCCCAGAGCCAAGAAGAGGACTAGGCATATAGTAAGATTTGACTGACAGGTTGTAACGGATAAACAAATAAAAGCAGCATATGTTTTCCAACAGAAGATGACTGTCTTACTGGTGCTTCTTTTGAATTGACAGAAGTTGACACTTATTTAATATCTGCTTTACTTGCTTATTTAATGGAGCCTTTACCCATAGGAGAATGATCTTCTTGGTTACATAAAAAGCAAACAAAAAATACCCTCTAGCCATTGCTAAGGGTAACATCTAGTAATCCAAACAGGACAACAAAGCTGGGGTTTATAAGTGTTTCTTCAATAGGAAAGTATATTTGAAGGGCAGAATCTAAAAAATAAAAAATGGGGACAATCACTGACTGATTAGTAAGACAGTTACTCTGGGTTTAGAGGATTATTTGGGTTTTCATTTTCCTCTTTATTCTTTCTGCTAAACTCACTATGTCTGTGCTTAATTATTTAAAAAAAAATAATTTTCAATGACTTTCAAGGGGAATCAGTCCTCTGATCTAAGGATAATGGCCTCTGTAAATGGGCTTCTGCTCAGCTTCTGATCTGATTTCCTTACATGTGCCTTTTAGCAACAATACATACTCCTTCGGGTCATTAACACCTTCAATGTATCTCTGAGTTTCCAACTCATTTAAAAATGAAGAATACATGTGACATTAAATATTTATCTCTATACAAATGTTCTGTAATGGACTTTTATGCATATGGCAAATGGCAAGTCACATATAAGAGTTTTAGTCTGATAAAACCGCATTATAAATTTACAAAGCTTATCTTTATTAAGGAAATGTCTACTTAAAACCTACAGTGTTCTAGATGTTGTCCTAGTCATGGCTGGCAATAACCAAAACAGAGAATACAGATGAGGAAATGAGAGGTAGGGAAGATTAAATCATTTCATCATGACCAAAGTATTTGTGATGGTGCTGAGAGGCAAACCTATTGCTGAGACAAAAAAGACTTTCTTCAATTCTCAAACCTTCTTCAAGGTTCAATGCAAGTCTCATTTTCTCCAAAACATTCATTTCATTGAACTATGCTCTCACATTGCCAACAAGTCTGGCTGTCATCATAGATGACAACAGATTGACATTACTGAATTATCTCTGAGATTTCTGAGAGTTCAGACTGCCTTCTTTGTCACTTTGAAGGCATTGAGTTTAAAAACATTATGCTTATGTAGAAGTCAGCAGAGTTGGGAGTGGGAAGAAAACACACTCAAAGAAAAAACAAATCCATAATGTTTTAGATTGGGTGTACCAGTCCAACATCATCAAAAAACTTGACCTCATGTGTTAGTTTTCTATTATAACCCTGAAGAATTATCATAGGTATAATGAATCTGCTTTTTAGGATTGTTGTAAGGGGTGTAAGTAAGATAAACAGGCAGAATATGTGGTACATGTGGGATTTCTGTGTGGAGATAACTCAGAAACAAAACATCAAATTCCAATGCACCGAATGCAGAAGGGTCAGGCCTCCCCTTGTTTTTCACATTTGTGCCAACGTATAAAGATGAAAATTTGTTCAAGGAATGTTGTTTAGAACAGGAAAGTTTTTTAAAGGAGGTAACTGGCTTTAGGCAGGACAGCAATAGGAAAGTAAAAAAATAGAAGGAAAAAAAAGAGAATGTGTAGAAAGTGAGAGGGATCCAGGCTGGTTTACCCATGAGAATTGATGATCTACAGAGACAAAAAATTGGGAATGAAAGAATTTGTCTTGTTGCTAGGGCAAGACTAAGGCCAGACAAGAAATAGTGATGTTCACAGTTCAACTAGGAGAAATGCTATGGATAGCTTATGAGTGATTATGAGATGTCAAAACTTGTGGGCTAAAAGGAAACCCTGAAAATTGTTTAAGCCAAGACAGGTTGACTAATGCTGAGTCTTCCCTCTGACAACAGTAGAAGCTGTGGCAGTACCATGGACTGAGGAATGCATGGTAAGACTGCCCTTTCTGACTTAAAATCACTCCTACTGGAAATTTAATTGAGTGTCCTGGCTGAATACACACCGAATGTCTAACATGGCATGTTATAAAAAGCCAGTGATAGATGTTGCTTGAATAAAGAGAGTAAAGAGCTTCATCCTCAGCCCCAGAAGAAGAACACCCCCTCGCTTCCAGGAGTAGTTTTTAAAATGTCTATGTGAAAGGAAGCATTAGAATTACATTGTGTCATGTGGGGCATGTAGGGAGTATTGCCTTGAAGTTGTATTTGCAGAGAAATATGATAAACTGAATTAATGATTTTCTTTATTTCTGCACATAGTATTTGAAGGTCTCACATAATTTTCAAAGAAATACTATTGAAAATCAGTATCTATATACTCATATCTTTAATTCTGTCAATTTTATGTGGTATAATTTTCCTAAAATTGGCTTTATTTAACACAAACATGCACATTGCCTAATTCTTGAAGAGAAAAGAGTACAGTATCACTTTGAGGCTATAGGGCATAAAATTCTGGAGTGCCTCACATACATTATTTTCTGTAGAAAATTTGCCTTTCTTCAGATCAGTGAATGATTCCCCAAACTAGACTCACAGAAATGAAGTACATGATCTCTTGAATCTATACATCTGACCTTAGGAATTTAACCAGGCACCACCTATCAGGCATTTGATGATCTATTTATGTATTTATTTAACAATGTCAGACACACAAAAAGAAAATAGAAAAACTAAACCAGAAGTCGACTTAATTTTAAAAATCCTCCTACCACTTTAATATATATATTTTTTGTTCCAAACAATAGCCTTCTTTAGGAGGTAAGTCAGTTAATTAGCTTAATAACCTCTACTTTGAAAGTAAAATTATATAATTATGCCAGTCATCAATGCCCAAATAAATTTGCCAGCAAAATAGAGGTTAGAAAATGACACTGTCGGTGTCTTTCATGTATAATTAGGGCAGTTATTGACCTTTCCAACTGACCATTTATCAAATTCAATATTCTGTCACATTTGTTTACATAAAATGGATTTTTGCCTACTTACTATAATTTCCAATTTTATCAATGGGGTTTATATAAGCTAAATTAAACTATCTGCAAGGTAAACCTTATTAACACACTTTAATAATATGTAATATATATATGTACAAATATGTACAATATAAGTGTATAATATGTGTGTGTGTGTGTATGGGTGTGTGTGAGAGAGAGAGAGAGTGTGTGGATATTTTAACACAGAGTTCTTTCCCTCCTTTCTTTCTTTCTAAGCACCAGAGCATTTAAAGTAAGCTCATTAACTCCTGGGAAGAGAATTAATTGCAAAAGGTTTTACAAAATTATAGAAAGATTATTCTGTATAAACATACAGAGGGTTAATTTCCCATGAATGTACTTTTATTCAAGTTAATAGAGGCTACACAGGCACATCCATAATATAATTTGACTCTTAATCTTTCCTCAAGTATAAGACTGAATTTTGTACATTACAATGATAATAAAAGCATTAAAATTGCCAACAGATAAGACCCATTAGATTCTCCACCTTGTTCTTGAGACAATGCAAAATTATTTATGTTTTCTTTTCTCCCTCAGGGGCCTGCTCAAGTAAACCCTTTTATTTAAAAGTTACAAATACAAGAAAAAGAGTCCTGGGAAAAAAATATTCTGAAGCCCGGAGGATCCTCCAGGCATTTTTTTTTTCCTTTCATGAAGCCCAGTCTAAATTTCAGAACTTAGCTTCCAAACTGCACTGCATTTTATCTCCTGCCACATACTTGACAATGTTTTATATCAGAAGAGTGTGGATGGTCTACAGAGGCTCAGTCACAATCAAAATTGTAACTTTCAGTTCCTGAGTGTTTATCGAGGTTCAGGCTTTGTGATTTGCATGAAACTATTCTATCCATCAGAGTAACACTCACATCTGTTTGTGTGCCAACGAAGAAACTGGAGTGCAGAAATCAAAAATAGATAACGCAAGAAGAGTAGAAGTAAACAAGAATAAAAAGAAATGGCATAACTATGATTCTGACCAAAATTATTCAACATCAGAGTGTTAGCTACCCCTCCTTCCAAAGATATGTTAAGTGTCAAATGGAGAGTGAGGAATATGTACCGAGGGTGGCCTGAAAAAACAGTGAAAATGTTTTCCATCTCTTTATTTTTCATTTTTACTTGACACAAATCAACTAATTTAATCATCACACTAACCCCTCTGGGAGGGCTATTCATTATTATTTTTTATTAAGTCATATATACATAGATCATGAATACAGTTATGCCTTTGTGGGATTCAATGTGTTGATTATTTGTACAAATTAAACTGCAACAAAATGTTCTATCTCTTTAAAACTTCCTCAACTGTTTTTGGAAACTGAAACCTGCATTCCTGCCTCAGACTGTAATAAGGAGGGGCTGGAAAATTCCCTATTTTCTTTGAGCTATTGGAAATGGTTCCACTAAAAGCCTGTGAGTTGGAGATAGAGGCCTGGAGCCTGGCTGGCAGAGGCCTGCAGGCCTCCCACATAGGCAGAAGTCATGGCTTTGTCTTCAGAAAAGGTGGGAAAATTAGAACCATTACCTGTAGTTGAATAGGCCCTCCCCATTGAAAACTCTGTTCCTGTTTCTGTTCAGGAAATTTGGTGTTTTGAGATGAATAGTCTGCCATTTTTCCTCCTTTGCCAGCAAAGTTATAAATTTCCCTCTCCTTTTACTCAAAGCACTCATTCTTATTTTTCAGATGTGCCTTTTGATACAAATGTTTTTTATAACTTTAACATGCTGCTTCTCTGGGAAGCTACAAGTAAGGTTCTGATGTGTAAATACTCAAATACAGGAACAGACCCCTAAACACTTGGAATTACCTTTCATTGTAGAAGCTACAAACAACAATTCACCTTGTATTTTCTTCTGTATCTATAATTCAAGCATGAAGTTCCTGGGATATCTCCATGCTTGTAGTTCCTGGTTGGGTTTATGTTCAAAACTAGTTATAAAACTAGTTATAAAAACTAGTAATGCTATCTAGATAGAAGTATTCAAAGATCTATCAATAGATTTGAATTTGGTTTGAAAGATTACCCTCTGAAAAATAATTTTTTCTTTTCAACACCATACATTTATTGAGAAAAATGCACACACATAGACATAGACACACATGCACATACACACACACATATATAAATTTTACATATGAAAAGTGTGCACAACTTATGTAATAATTTGACATAACAAAAAACTTCTCTCTCCTTTGAGAACTAAAATAAAATCTTCACCTCTACCTCTCAGCAGCCGACTGATTCCCCTCTTGGCCAAGGGGATACCCTAAAAGTGAGTTGCTGGCCATGAGAAAGCGTCAGACATGCCCCATCATGTCCTCTTCTGTCTTAAAGATCCTTTGTGACTCACTAACAGGCATAAACTATGCAAGACGCCCACAGATCCTCAATATACATAACAAACCAATTGAGTCTGGGCATATGGGCTATAGTTTGTCTCTGACTAACAGGTCTTATTTGAACTCAAACTTTCATTTTCAATGACTCTTGGCTTTTTAGACAAAGCCTAACTCTTCCAGCCAATTGTCAACTAAAGAATCTTTAAACCCACCTGTAAACTGTAATCCCCCAATTTGAGATCTCTCACCTTTTCAGGCCAAACCAATGTATGCTTTCCATGTATTGATTTATGTGTTAGCCTGTAATTCCTTTCTCCCTGAAGTGCATAAAAACAAGTTGTAACCCCACCACAGCCAGGCCACTTGCTCAAGGTTTCTTATGTATAGTTCCAGACCATGCTCCTCAAATTTGTCTTAGAATAAACCTCTTTAAATTATTTTACAAATTATGGATTCTTTTCTATTGATACCTTTCCATTAAAACCCTAGAGGATATTTACATCTATGCCTCTTTATTTTCAGTTACTCATACACATGCCCTTACACAGACTATTCCAGCCCCATGGTCTATCTTCCTGAATATTCTTCTATATTTTCTGCCATTTTCACTTAGTCCCTTCTTTATCTATAAAATACTCCTCCCAGCCCCACAAGCTGGATTCTTCTCAGCATAAACACAAGCTTACAAGCTTCTCAGGAGACTTTCCCTCATTTCTTAGGTCATGTTTCTTGGAAGAGGACTAGTTCAGTAATCAATCATCTCAGTTTGCCTGGGATTATGTGCTCACAGTCTTGGGCAAGCTGGGAAAATGAGTCACCATAGATTTAATAGAGAAGTATTCCAGGGAGGTTTCTGGAAAAGGTAAGAGGAAAATAAGAAAAGAAAGAAGAATATCCCAAAAGTTCAGTAGAGATGGCTTAAGCCTGATCACACAAAGAAACTCTGATGTATAAAGTAGTCTCTGAATTTTTCAAAATGGAGCAAGGGATTTAAGCTTCCATAATTGGATACCTTCCCATCCATGGCTGGCAGGTTTCCTTCTCCTATGAGGAGGTCCTTCTTTATGAGAATACAGGTGAAACATTAAATAGCCCCAAATTAGATTTCCAAAGGGAGTCATAGATGTGGTTCATTAGAGGCAAAAAGATGCTTAAGTCAGGGAAGGAGTGCACAGAAACACTCTTTCCCATTACAAACACCTTTACTTTTTCAGCCCTATCATATTCATTGCTTTCCTTCCTTCAAGATGCTTATTAATACTTGGCATCATTGCATGTGTGTATACAGATGCATAGGTCTATCTATTTGCATATTCACATCCAAATCCATACCTATACCATTTATATAACTATGTGTATATATTTTAATTACTCCTCTTCCCCTAGTACTTACTCCAACAGGGCAGTAACACTATGTATCTTGTCCACCGTCTACTATTTAACAGCTGCTTAGTAAATACTAGAAAAACCAATAAATAGATTCATTTGATAAACCATAATGTTTCAGGAGACTGAAATAACATACCTCTGACTCGACATCTCAACCGCTTCATCTCTTAGAACATCTTAACTGCTTCATCTCTTAGAATTTTAAAACACTAGTGTTTTATTTTCAGATTTCATTTTTAATTACCTTACTAGAAATTGTATTGATAAAATCACTTTTCTCAAGAAGCATTATATTTGTGTTGCATATAATCAAAACCACAATTAGATTTCACCTAATGGGAATGGCATTTATCAAGTAAGTCCCAAATCAACCAAGATAAAGGAACACTTATGCACTACTGGTGAGACTGCAAACTAGTACAGTCTCTGTGGAAACAGTATGGAGATATCTTAAAGAACTAAAAGCAGTCCTAACATTTGATCCAGTAATGCCACTACTAGGTATCTGCCCAAAGGAAAGGAAGTCATTTTATCAAAAATACACCTGCAACTGAATATTAATTGCACCTCAATTCACAATCACAAAGATGTGAAATCAACCTAAGTCCCATCAATTCATGAGTGGATTAACAAAGTGTACATGTGTACCATAGAGTACCACTCAGCCATAAAAGAATAAAAAAATGGTGAACCTTTGTAACAACCTGGATGAAAGTGGAGACCATTCTTCTAAGCAAAGTATCATAAGAGCAGAAAAAGAAACACCACATATACTCACTATTAAATTGGAACTAATCAATGAACACTCATGTGTACATATGATAGTAACACTCAAGGGAAGCTAAGCAGGAGGGAAGGTGGAGGAAGGAATAGGTAAATTCACACCCAACACATACAATGCATGCTATCTTGGTGATGGGCATACCTATAACTTTGACCCAACCTGCACAAAAGCAATACATGTAATCAAAATATTTATATCCCCATAATATTCTGAAATTTAAAAGAAAAAACTCTTGCAAAATGCATACACATATACACACTCTTACACTCACTCACACACTCAAGGCATAATATAAAAAGAATTATTTTTATAGATCACAAACCTTTTGAGAGTGTCTTGGTCAAAACTGATTAAAATACCTTTAAGGTCTCAAATGAACAGGTGAACAGAGTAATGTATTGTTTTCTTCTCTATGATAAGTGTTGTCAAGCACTTAGAGTTCCCTGATGGTTTATCACATTTAGGATGGTTTTATTTGTAACCTGTGCAATGCATTACCATAATTACTTAAAAATGTTTTTGCTTTTCAAGTTCTAAAGATTGGTAGACATTTATTATTAGCCTATACACAATATAATTCAAACATTATTTTGTTATATTTTATTTCATATAATACATATAATGTTTTAATGCATTAATAACATTTTCATGATTCCTACATACTATTTGCATTTAAAGATTAAATGAGCAAACTTATTAGCACATTAACACAACCATTACTTAGGAAATGGATTCCAATGGTATGTCACCAGAATCTTTTGAAGACATATTTACTTAAATATAAATAAATATATTTAGTTATAAATATTTAAGTAGCTGCATGTGTAGTAGTTATGGATGCAGAACTTAGAGACTGAGGCCTACTCTACTCCTATCTGTATGAGCTTAGTAAATTATGTCTCCTTTCTACACCTCAATTTCCTCAAATGTAAAATGGAGATGATAATAGCATTTACTGTTGGGGTTGTTATGAATTTTAAATGGCTTAATTCATGGAAATTACTGAAGTGGCTTAAACTTGGCACTTAGAAAGTACAGTTTAATATTTAGCTGTTGTTATCAATATATCGTAATCCTCTGGAATTCCTTTCATTCAATTATAACATGAAGCAAATGGACTGAAGGAAGTCCTGTGTGTGTGTGTGCATGTGCATATGTACATATATATACATATATCTTTAAAAAGTGAATTTCCTATTATTTATTTAACGGTGTATTTACCTTATGATTGTTGTTTATGCCTAGAATGAAGTACATACATAAAAAATTTAATATACTATCATAAGTTTTGAGATCTAATCTTGATTTTATCTGATTAGTTATGTACCCTCTATAAATATATCCTCCCATGGTTAATTTTCTTGCTTTCCAAAAGACAAAGTAAAAATAATGTCATAAAAGAGTGGCAATAAGATTTAAATGAAATGATTTTGTAACAGTGGAAATTCTTGGTAAACCTGTGTCATAAAAGTTATATTTACTTATAATGATCAATAAAAATATATTTGTATTTTTTATTTTTGAAGTTTAATTAATATTCCTAATATACTATTATTTCCTTGGGAAATGTGTCTTTTCAGTTAGTGTTCACAAAATGTTTAAATACTTTGCATTGAATAATCCCACCTCTATAATTATTTTCCTGGCTAATGTAATACAGTTAAGATAGCAAAATAAAATTAATTTCATTTGCCAACATCAATCTACTGCTAGTGATTGCCTAGCAATGCTGTGATGCTAAGGATTCTGAAGTCCTACTTGAAGAGACTGTTGTGAATCAGGATATTTTTCATGGCTGTGGGAGGAGCTGTGTTTGTTGCCCTTAGAGTACAAGATATGCTTTGGCTTTTAATAAGGATGAAAAGTAGAAATGCTGGAAGAGATTTGAGTCCAAAGAGTCATAGCAAGAAAAACTTATGTGAAATGCATTATTTTCTGTGGGTACCTCTACAGAGGATTTGAAAAGTGAGTAGTCAAGGGAACACCAAGGCATTCAGAAAACAATGCCCTAATCCATTGCTAAGTTTCTATCTCTGCCTATCTTAATATGGACAGTTACAACTTTCACCAGACCCAGAAACATAAACAGATAACTTAATATTTGAAAAAAAAGTACTTATCTGATGCCTCTGGGCTTTTCCATAAAGACATTTTACTGCCAAATTAGATTTTAATTAATTCCTTCTTGGCATGCCTTAACATAAATTTCTTAGAACAGGGTGATAGGAACTTTTAATATCAATCTACAAATAAAATAATATCTCAGAGAAACTCCCTTTTTATGCTGAAATTCATTTGCTGATGATTTAAGTTCAAAACTTAAATGTGGTATTTAAGAGCCTGGTAAATACATTCCAACAAATATGTCTATGAACCAATTATATCTTTATGCCTCATTGATCAGTATGTGCAGAGCTGGGCTCAGAGAATGTCTGCAGCTAATTTGTATGCTGTAACTTTAAATTCTTTTCTAAAGAGCTGTGTATAAACAGAAATGGTGCCTTTTCAAAGAATGTTTCAACTTAAATTCTAATAGAGTTTAAATATGTTCTCATGCTCCCACCACCCTGTAAACCTCCCCCGTTCCCCCATCATGCTATTTTCCTTATTCTTGTACCCATGATGACACTCTCACTTTCCCAGCTTTGATAACCTTTTTGTTCAAAATAAAATTAGAAAACCAGAGAAAATTCTATGTAGTTGAAACAGTGACTCATTATTGAGATAATAAAGTCCAGCAACAGTGAAGGCAACAAAAGCAACCAGTAGAGATGCTGCCATAGGACCAAAGGTGTTTAAATCACAGATATATAGACAGGATAGTCCTAAACTAAAAACCCAATTGTGATTAAATGGGATATAAATGACTTTTGTTGGTAGTGATGGAAGGAGGTTGCTGGATCTTAGGGGATGGAAAAAGACTAATGTCAGAGACATCATTGTATGTAGGATGGTGTATCCACCATTTTATTTATGTTATTAATTAATTATTCCTCATAAAAGTCATCAGAATTCTCATTAAATTATTTTAAACCTCTTATTGATGAGAAAACTTAGATTTATAAAGGATATGAAGTCTTATGGAATCAAAGGAAAAGAAGCAGTTTACACACAGGCAACAAATAAGGTTCTCATGCCAAGAATAATAGGAATCTCCTCGGGGCATAACAGTCAGGATAATTAATACCCTTCTTATTTGATGTAAGACTTTGGATTATGCTTGTACAAATGTGAACTCTTGCGAAGAATATTCGATAAAAGTGTGAACTAAAATAAAACCTTAAGCCCTCCACCCCAGCTAACCGAATGGGCTCCCTCTTGGCCAAGGGGACCCTAGAAATACTTGAAAGCTGAGTAGCTGGCCAGAAGGGAGGTCAGACATACCGCATCACTCCTCCCTCCCTTCCTGGAGATATTCTTTGTAACTCATTAACACGATTAAAGCTATATAAGACAAAGCTTAAGCCACAGCTACTAGTCATCAATTTAATTAACAGATCACTTGAGTCTGGGTATATGTCCAGTCTGTCTCAGATTAACAGACTTCCTTATCTAAAATATTCCAAACCTTTAGATGAAGCTTTATTTCTTTAACCAATTATAAATCAAAGGATCATTAGACCCATCTTGAACCTGTATTGTCATGCTTTGAGATGTCCTATCTTTTCAGGCCAAAGCAATATACACCTTTCATGCATTGATTTATGACTTTATGCGTAATTCCTGTTTCCTTGAAATGTATACAACTAAACTATAACCCAACTACTGCAAGACCACTTGCTCAATGCTTCTTGGCTGTGGCTCTCCAATCCATAGTCCCACATATTCAGCTTAGAACAAACTTTTAAAATTATTTTATGATGCTTGGGTTCTTTCCTGTTGACAGGACTAATTAAAGTCACCTTCACCATTGGCCAGGCTAGACTGAACTACCTTAATTGACAGCCCCAAAGCTGGTACTAAATGAAGGAAAAGAATAAATATAAATAGTAATAGATTCCAGTGAAGTAAAAATAATAGTCCAAATGAGGCCTCTACCTACGTTCTGGTACCAATAATTTATTTAAGATGATATCCATTATAATTTTTATATGAAGTAGAAAATTTCTCAAGTTTTTGACTACTTTATGTTATCGAGACGAATTATCTTTTCTCCAATCACAGGTGAGTTTTAATATTTTTCCATCCCATCATCACATTAGACCAGTGGTTCTCAACCCATGGGTTAAAGGGCCGTGGCATTAGGAAGGTTGAGAACCACTGCATTAGATTCACATAGCCTGCTGCTATGCAAGAGATCTAGGTTGCACTAAGTGCTTTCTGCTGTATTGTTGCTAAATTTGTACCCCTATGGAAGGTCACTTAAATACCTTCAAGCCTCTCTTCCCTCATCCCTAAAATAAGACTAATAATAGCTCTTTTACTCAATAATTGTGATGGTAGGTGCAGGAGAAAAGTATGTAAAGCACTTAGCGTGGCACATTATGTGCCACCAGTATCTGTAAAACTATTTGGATGGCAAAATAGTTGCCCTCACAGAAGAAAACAAGGCATTTGATCTCAGGAAATCCCCAACTCAATAAATTGATCTAAATTAAGTAACAATTTGGGTGGAAAATCAATTATTTGGAGCAAAATCTCAGAATATTTTATTTTGTTAATGCCTGTGTCTATCACATGCAAATCTTGTGAATTAGGATAAGACTATTAGCATTCATACATATCATTTCAGCCAAAGCACAGTCAAAATGTCAAAGCCTGTGTTTAATTGTATACAGGCTGTTAAGTAAAACGGTGCCAAATATCATTAATAGCCATCAAGGAAGAAAAAGGTTGTTACAAACTAACATCCCCAGGGAAACTTGCCGTAAAATAGACTGTCAAGAAACCCTGTAAATAATCTATATTAATGACATCTTTACCTAAGTCAGAGACAAGCCCAACCTTATTATAAATTATATCAAAAAAGCTCATTTCGAAGAAAGAAAGGCTATAATCTCTTTCCATGTACTAATATATTATTAGATATTAATTTGTCAAGGAGGGTGAAGCAATAATTTAAATGATGAGAAAAATAGTCACCTCTTCTAATTAAAAAGGTGAAGAAATATTCCCTAGAAACAGTCTTGTTCTTCCTTTGTTTCCCACTTCCATTCCCAAAACCCTCAGGATCCTGCGATGTGTCAGTTAGAAATAGTGATTTAGGTAACATTACACAAATTCTTCCTGGAAGGAAGGCTTATCCTCAGAAACATTTCAGATCATTGTTTACGAAACATGGAATTTTGGTTTTTATCAAATATCTGTCTAAATCTAACACTAAAATTATACCTTTTCAGGAAGGCTTCTTATTGTTCTATTTGGGTTGACAAAATCAGTTTTCATGTGAGTAATAATGTTGAAAAGGGCAAACCTTTGGTAAAAGGGAGACCCAGAAGTTCACTGTTAAAGTGCTTCCAATAATGAGAGAAATAAAGACGCACTTTCAGAATTTTATTCTTTCTCTTCTCTTGCACCATGAAATCTCCAAAGTGCCTAAAATTGTTAGATCTCTTGAACATTGTGAATGTAAATAGTTGTGGAAGATTGGGAAGGGAGAAACTATTTTTTCTCTGCTGAGTAATTATATCAGTGGGGAAGGTTAGAAATGCAAACAAGCCTCTTTCCTTCTTATATGTGGCTGTTTCTATGTGCAGTGTTTTTACCTATAACCCTGGAAACAAGCCCTGACATTTCCAAAAACAAGAACGTTACTCTCAAATTATTTTAGGTGTGGTAAAATACGTGTATTTCTGTTTGTTTGAAAATCATCACTTCAGCTGCAGTTGCTTTCTAATATCAGGCATATGAAGAAAGGTCCTATCAACAAATACTGCTCATTGCTATCTGCATTTAACAATAATGGAAATGATGACAACAAAAACAACATAAAGCACAGAACCCAAGTCCATCTAGAGAAATGCCGTGATTGAACAGAATTCCTTAAATACATTTCATGTGAACAATATATTTGCTTGTTTAAAGAATAAAAGGAATTGTTACTACTTTGAGTAGGGTAGAAACCACTACTATTTTCCGTATGTGCACTTACAGATACAATGAGTAATTACAAGTGATTTTAGGAAGAAAATTACTAAACACAATCTAAAAATGAACATTTTTCTTTGTTGATACTGTCAAAAGTTATTTTTTATTCTTATTTTGGTATTTTAGTTTAATTTAATTCAATATAATCTAACTCATTTATAAATTAATAACAATTTCCTCTCTAAATTTTCCATATTAAGTTTACTTTTTATTTTACATGGTACCTGACATGATGCCTCTTAGAAATGATTGTAATATCTTTCCATAATCCCTGACAATAAAGTAAAAAATAATATTATGGCACCATCTAGTGAGCTAATATTTTCTGTTTTCTTTTTTTGTTATTCAGCTCAAAAGTGCATATTTATATTGATCATGTAAAGCTGTATGTACCTGTAGCAAATGTGCAGCTAGACATAGTTTCTTTGTATTATGAGTCAGGAATAAAGCAAACTGGTCTTGACAACCTGAAATTTCAAACATAATTTCCCACTTTGGAGAATACAAAGTGTTTTTTATAAGCAGACAGATGATTTTGGATGTAACTTTGGATCTTCTAGATCCAAACAAAATTATTGTAAGAATGAAATAGGTAATGAAATTGCTATATATTCATATTTGAAATCGAATGAGCAAATCTATCTCTAGAAGGTGCTTTCATCAACAAATGAACATTTTTTATATAATAAAACAGATAAAATTGATTTTATTTTTCTTATAGAGTAATCATGATTACTAATGTGACATCATAAAACTTAAAAATACAGGTAAAAAAAATATCTCTAATTGCATCAAAGGAAACTTTTAATTTACTACACAACCATATACTCTCATTGTCAACAGATATGTATTATTTGATGTTATCATGTGCAAAGAAAATTGTTTTATACCTTATTTCTTAAGTTTATACATATATCTCATAATTTATTTTCTCAATCCCTTATTAGTCTAAAATTAAGTTGAATCTTAAATACAAAGGTAATGTATTTTTGTGTGTGTGTGAAAATTTGAGTCATCAAAGTATTAACTTACCTTCCTCTTTAAAAAGTTTTTCCAGGGGGATGTAGAATTCACAAAATGGAGCTTACTTAAAGCATACTTAAAAGAAGGCTGTGAAAAAGAGTCTGAACAGATTATACTGTAAGTAAACTAAATATGCAGGGTTGCCTTTGTAGCATGAAATACATCCCAGAAAAAAATCTCATTGAGGATACTGAGTTTTGTACTTCTCCCAACTCTGAAATCAGAATTTGACTATAATAGTGAAGTGACATCTATCAGAAACAATTAATCATCTAAAATAAAACTATAAAATAAAAATAAAATCATAGTTTTTTTAACCCAGAACTTTATAAAAATATTTTTTAAAAAAGTAAGTTGGGGCTCGGCGCCTGTGGCTCAACGGGCTAAGGCTCCAGCCACATACATCTGAGCTGGCGGGTTCGAATCCAGCCCGGGCCCGCCAAACAACAATGACGACTGCAACCAAAAAATGGCCGGGTGTTGTGGCGGGCGCCTGTGGTCCCAGCTACTTGGGAGGCAGAGGCAGGAGACTCGCTTGAGCCCAGGAATTGGAGGTTGCTGTGACCTGTGATGCCACAGCACTCTATCCAGGGTGACAGCTTGAGGCTCTGTCTCAAACAACAAAAAAA
>CAUYRH010183343.1:0-16735 GCA_963574655.1 Perodicticus potto
CCTTTTTATATTCTTCTCTTAATTGATTCTGTTTTTGGATTTCTTTTTCTGCTTTATCAGCATTTTCCTTCATTGCTTCCTTCATTTCCTTGATTGTTTTCATCATCTGTATTCTAAATTCCCTTTCTGACATTTCTAACAATTCCTTATAGGTGGAATCCTCTACAGTATCTATATCACAGCCCCTAGAGGGTGTTGCTCTGGACTGGTTTTTCATGATGTCAGTAGTTTTCTGCTGATTCTTCCTCATGAGTGATTTCTTTTATCTGTTTTCTTGCCCAGATTTTCCTTTCACTTCCTCCTGCTCTTTAAATTGCCGTGCTTCTGGAGTAGTGCCTATTAGGTGATGGTGCCTGTGGCTCAGTGAGTAGGGCGCCAGCCCCATATACCGAGTGTGGTGGGTTCGAACCCAGCCCCAGCTAAACTGCAACAAAAAAATAGCCGGGCATTGTGCCGGGTGCCTGAAGTCCCAGCTACTCAGGAGGCTGAGGCAAGAGAATCACCTACGCCCAAGAGTTGGAGGTTTCTGTGAGCTGTGATGCCACAGCACTCCACTGAGGGTGACAAAGTGAGACTCTGTCTCTGGGAAAAAAAAAAATAGTGGCTATTAGGAATGTCTAACATAGCCTGCTAGTTGCTAGTTTGTAGAAGATAGGGAGGTGAATTGGGCATACTGAATGGAGTTTTCTGTTCTCGGAGGACCCTACTCTTTAATGTAGCAAGTAGTTATATATACCAATAACACAGAGTGGGAAGCTGATGGGAAAATATGTGGAGTTTAGGTTAAGTATAGAAGTACCACCCTTCAGATTTCAAATTTGCCTCTTAAAGTTATTGTGTATTTGTCTTTGAAATTCCTTTCAAATTAAATTTGGCGTGAGGAGAACATGACAGATTGGAAGGAACAGGAATGTGCTGTGGTTTCTATGTCTCTTAGAGTTCTAAGGGGAAGAATAAAGAATATTCAAGATCTTCAGTTATTGTTAACTCTGTACACAGGTGTAGCCATACGGTTCTAATGGTGGTGGTGTTCAGCAAGTTGAACACCACCATCCACTCTCTCTTGAAAGTAGTTGTTTGCATCAAAAGTTTTATTTGCTTTTATTTGGCTGTAATTTTAATTTTAATAAATTTACTTTTAAATTTTTTTGTCACTTAATGTATCAGATAAATTAAGTGGGAAAAATCGTTAAATAGTGATTGAGGACCAGTGTCACATCTGTGGAATAGAGAGATTATGAGTTCACACTAAGTGAGCACTGGCCCTGTTATCAGTTATTTTAGAATAAGTTATATCGTTTCCTTACAGTGTTTATTTGAGAATGCTGGTCTAAATTTTTATCAATATTGTTACATATGAGATCTACCAGTTAAGTTTGTGAACTCATCCTAGAGAAGTGCTGCGTACCTCATTGCTGAATATCACTATGATTACCTTCAAAGTACTCCCCTTGAGAAGCTATGCACAGACAACAGCCCCTAGTCCACCCTTCAAAGCAATTTTGGAACTCGAATGACCATCACTTTGAGCTAATGATTTTGAGCTTTGTATTTTACTGAACTAATGATATTGAGCCTTTTCTTGAAAAGCAGTTCCAATTTTCATAGTAAATGTGCATCTGCTCTTTTTCATCAACCTGAAGTGCACCTCCTATGGGAGGGGGGAAGTTGTAAACAAAAGCTTGGGTTGGTGTTCTGTGATAGTACAGTGTAATAAGGTGGCCATCATATTCTTCTTAAATCTTTGTAATCAAATTTAAATTTAAAGCAAGTTCTGTGATAGTACAGTGTAATGAGTTGGCCATCCATATTCTTCTTAAATCTTTGTAATCAAATTAAAATTTTTAAAAGTAAATCATGGGTTGCTAGAGAGTATTTTCCAGTTTCTGAAATCATTCATAACTCTCTGTTCTTCTCCTTCTGTTCCCCTTGGAGGTGCTCTGATGTGTGAAAGCTGCTCTAGACTGTTTTGATAATTAGACATGTTCAGATCTATAATACATGTGAACTTAGGACACATATTTTGGAAGTTCTACAAGACAGTGCTTGTACTTAGTTTTTATTCTTATCACTTCAATGCATCAACTATTTAGAACATAAAAAGTAAGAGCTGGGCTTGGTGGCTCATGCTTGGTAATCCTTGTGCTCTGGGAGGCCAAGGTGGGAGGATCCTTTGAGTTCAGGAGTTCAAGACTAGTTTGAGTAAGAGCGAGACTCTGTCTCTACTAAAAAGAGAAAGATTAACCATGTGTGGTTACCTATAGTCCTAGCTACTCGGGAGGCTGAGGCAGGAGGAATGCTTGAATCCAGAAGTTCGAGGTTGTTGTGAGCTAGGCTGACACCATGACACTCTAGCCTGGGCAATAGAGTGAGACTCTGTTTAAAAAAAAAAAAAAGGATTAGGTTGAATTTTGTAGAGGAGAACTTTCCCTGCGCATCTCATTGTACCATATAATCAGTATGGTTTCATATCCTCCTTAAAGGATTTCGTAAGGAAGTTGTGAGCTGGGAAGGCTTTGGTTTTTGACACACAGTTCTCAAATTGATTAATGGGTTGTAGTACTTAAGACAGAACTTCATTGAGGGAGAACAATTGGTGGGAGCTAGTGAGGAGCAATGACTCCTGGGCTTTTCTTCTGTCTTGTTTTTCTTCTTTGTGTATATAACTGTTGATGATCAAGGATGTGCTAGATAAGAAGAGATGGAGGTTGGGGAAATGAGATGCCAAAAGGCAACTTGAAGAGAAGGCAGGAATGGATTTCCCAGTTTTCCATATTGCTGCTGGTACTACTAAAATAGTTAGGAATAAGGAATAGAGGTTCGGCACCTGTGGCTCAATGGACTAAGGCACAAGCCACGTACACCTGAGCTGGCAGGTTCGAATCCAGCCTGGGCCCGCCAAACAACAACGACGGCTGCAACCAAAAAATGGCCGGGCGTTGTGGCAGGTGCCTGTAGTCCCAGCTACTTGGGAGGCGGAGGCAGGAGACTTGCTTGAGCCCAGGAATTGGAGGTTGCTGTGAGCTGTGATGCCACAGCACTCTGTCCAGGGAGACAGCTTGAGGCTCTGTCTCAAAAAAAAAAAAAAAAAAAAAAGGAATAAGGAATAGAATCCCCCCCCCCCCCTTAATGCTTTTCCTCTTGTTTGCTTTTGTTCAGAGTTGGGGGTGGGGATAAGAGTACCTTTCTTTCTCTTGGTACGTTGAGATTTTGGACAATTTATGTTTGTCATCTTGCGTGTGAGTGGATGGATTTTTATACCCATCTGCCAACGTGCTTTTTATTACTGTAGGCCCTGGTATTGATTAGGACTAGGAACAGATATGGGGTATTCCAGTTATTGTTGTATAGAAATAAGTCATTCCAGACAGCGGCTTAAAACAATAAATGTCATAATTATTTCTCTTGGTTCTAAGGATTGACTGAACTTAATTAGGTGGGTCTTGCTTGGGCTTTTATGTAAGGTGGAGTCATCTTAAAGACTTACTTTTTGGTCCCTTTGGGGGGTTGACTATGGCTGTTGGTTGGGACCCCAGCTGGAGCTGTCCACTGGAACACTTACGTTTGACCTCTCCATGTGGTCTGGCCATCTTAATAGTTTGAGAGTCAGCATTTCAAGAGACAGGAGGTAGAACTGCCAATTTAAGGCTGAAGCCCAGAAACTGTAACATAATTTCTGTTACATCCATTGAGGAAGCAGTCACAGAGCCCCCCACATTAAAGCGTATGGGACACGGACTCTGACCTGTCAGAATCTCGGAGAAATTTGGGTCAGGTCTTTATAACCCCTGCAGCAGGCAAAGAGGCACTGGAAAAGGTTGGCAAGGAAGAGTTGTAGAAATTTTGGAGAGTTTCAGTTGTGGTATAATTTGGAAAAGAGATTTCCAGGCAGTGCCTGTGGCTCAGTGAGTAGGGAACCAGCCCCATATACCGAGGGTGGCGGGTTCCAACCCAGCCCCGGCCAAACTGCAACAAAAAAAATAGCCAGGCGTTCTGGCAGGCACCTGTAGTCCCAGCTACTCAGGGGTATGAGGCAAGAGAATCGCTTAAGGCCAGGAGTTGGAGGTTTCTGTAAGCTGTGATGCCATAGCACTCTACTGAAGGCGATAAAGTGAGACACTGTCTCTTAAAAAAAAAAGAGATTTCCTGTGTTTCTTGTCTAAATTTACATTCATTTAGGCAACTTTTCAGTGGAAAGTGAATGCCATTATTAAATGAAATGTGCTGAGTTTGGAATTGAAAGGAGATTTGTATATGAGGTTAATTTTCCTTTTACTTCTTTGTAGTAAACATTTTTGTGATATGTCTTAAGATGTATTTATACTATATAGGTCTCAAAATGCAGTACTTGTCTTATTTTTTATTTTTATATGTGATTTTTATTATTCCAAAAGTCAGTCCCCAAAATTGAATATATGCCCGCACAAAGAAATGCTATTTTTACACACCTTTTTAAATGTTTTGTTTTAGGCATGTAAAAATTGTGCATATTTATGGAGTACAGCATGATGTTTCAGTATCTGTCTACATTGTGTAATGATCAGATTAGGGTAATTAACGTAACTGTCACCTCAAACACTTGTCATTTCTTTGGTAAGAGCATTCTTAAGCCTTCTAGCTATTTGTCTGTGTGTGGTTTTTGGCGAGGGCTGGGTTTGAACCCACCACCTCCAGCATGTGGGGCTGGCGCCCTATTCCTTTGAGCCACAGGCGCCACCCAGCCTTCTAGCTATTTTGAAGTATATATAACATGTTGGAATATAATACATTGTTACCTGTAGTCATCCTGCTGTGCAATTTAACACCAGAATTTATTTCTCCTAATTGTAAATTTGTAACCAACGTTCCCAATCCTCTCCCCTCTCTATTCTCCCTAGCCTATGGTTACAACTATTGTTCTACTCTCTAATTCTATGAGATCAACCTTTTTTTTTTTTTTTAAAGACAGAATCTCATTCTGTTGCCTTGGGTAGAGAGACGTGGTGTGATCATAGGTCATAGCAACCTCAAACTCCTGGGCCCAAGCAGTTCTCTTGCCTCAGCCTCCCAAGTAGCTGGGACTATGGACACATGCCACCACACCCAGCTAATTTTTTCTATTTTCAGTAGAGACAGGGTGTCACTGTTGCTAAAGCTAGTCTCCAGCTCCTCAGCTCAAGAAATTCTCCTGTCTCGGCCTCCCAGATGCTAAGATTACAGGCGTGAGCCACTGGAGAGCAACCTTTTTTGATTTTATATATATGAGTGAGACTATGTGGTATTTGTCCTTTTGTGCTTGGTTTATTTCGCTTAACAATGTCCTCTGCATTCATGTCAAAAATGACAGGATTTCATTCTTTTAAATGGCTGAATAGTTTTCTGTTGTGTATATATGTAGTATACACCATATTTTCTTTATCCATTCATCTGTTGTTGGATAGACCCTTAGCTTGCTTTCATATCTTGGCTATTGTGAACAGCACCATATGGGAGTGCAGATACTTCTTCAGCATAGTAATCTCATTGCTTTTGGATATATCAAATATATCCAATAGTGGAATTATTACATCATGTGATAGTTCTGTTTTTAACTTTTAAAGGAAACACTACATCATACATGGTGGCTGTATTTACATTTCCCCAGGGGTATATAAGAGTTTCCCTTTCTCTGCATCCTTGCCAAGCATTTTTTTTGTCTTTTTGATGATAGCCATTCTAACTAGGGTGAGGTTGTATTTCATTGTTGTTTCAATTTGCATTTACTTGATAATTAGGGATGTTGACCATTTAAAAAATATTCCTGGCTTGGCTCCTGTGGCTCAACATGCTAAGGCACCAGCCACGTACACCTGAGCTGGCGGGTTCGAGTCCAGCCCGGGCCTGCCAAACAACAATGATGGCTGCAACCAAAAATGGACGCCTGTAGTCCCAGCTGCTTGGGAGGCAGAGGCAGGAGACTGGCTTGAGCCCAGGAATTGGAGGTTGCTGTGAGCTGTGATGCGACAGCACTCTATCCAGGGTGACAGCTTGAGGCTCTGTCTCAAAAATAAATAAATAAATAAATAATAAAAAATATTCCTATTGGCCATTGGTGTGTATGTCTTTTGGAGAAATGTCTATTCAGATCTCTAGCCCATTTTTTAATAATTTTTTTTTTGCTATTGTTATTTTGTACGTATTCTTGCTATAAACGCCTTATTAGATGCTTAGATTGTGAATATTTTCTGTTCTGTAGGTTTTCTCTTCACCCTATTGTTTGCTTTGCTGTATTTGTCTAATTTTGTTGTTATCAGCTATGCTTTTGAGGTCTTTTTCAAACAATATGAAATTTTTTTCTAATTTAGCAGTTTTGGGTCTTCCATTAAGTCTTTAATCTATTTTGAGTAGATTTTTCTAAGAAATTAACAATAATAAATCTTTTAAAAGATCTCATCATAGTAACATCATTTTAACTGTGCATCACTGTGTTAATAGAATTTTAGAGTCTCTTTCAGGTTAAAAAAGAAAGTAAGATATTAGAAAAATTATAGATTTGTTCTTGTTTTCATAACATAAAAATGAGTAAATGATTTATATTAGATCTGCATAATTTCAACTGTTTTTAATAAATGTTAAATACATTCTGTAACTTGTTTCTTAACTGTATTCCTGGAAATTCAGATTTAACATTTTTTGAGGTACATTTGACATAAAATAAAATTCACCAGTTTTAAGCGTGCACTTTATTTGTTTTGGCTAATGTATACAGTTGTGTCTTCTTCACCACAGTCATGATATAAAATCCCCCAAAAGTTCGCTTGTGACCCTTTATAGAGAATCCCTTCTCTCTACAAATGGCTTTTTGCTAGTAGTCACTGTAGTTTTCCTTTTTTCTTTTCTTTTTTCTTTCTTTCTTTTTTTTTTTTTTTTGGTGTAGAGACAGAGTCTTACTTTATGGCCCTCAGTAGAGTGCCGTGGCGTCACACACTTCACAGCAATCTCCAGCTCTTGGGCTTAGGCAATTCCCTTGCCTCAGCCTCCCGAGCAGCTGGGACTACAGGCACCTGCCACAATGCCCAGCTATTTTTTGTTTTGCAGTTTGGCTAGGGTTGGGTTTGAATCTGCCACTCTCGGTATATGGGGCTGGCGGCCTACTAGCTGAGCCACAGGTACCGCCCAGTTTTTCTTTTTTTGATTTTTTTTGCCACTATAGTTTTGCCTATTCTAGAAATTTGTAGTAGAATGATAGTGTATGTAGTCTTTATTGGCCAACTGGGTTTCACTTAGTACAGTATAATTTTTTTGTTTTGTTTTTGAGACAGAGTCTTACTTGGTCACCCTTGGGAGAGTCCCATGGCATCTTAGCTCACAGAAACCTCAAACTCTTGGGCTCAAGCGATTCTCTTGCCTCAACTTTCCAAGTAGCTGGGACTACAGGCACCCACCACAATGCCCAGCTCTTTTTTAGAGATGGGGCCTTGGTCTAGCTCAGGCTGGTCTCAAACTCATGAGCTCAGGCACTCTACCCGCCTTGGCCTCCCAGAGTGTGGGATTATAGGCGTGAGGGTTTTGAGAGCCATGTGTGTTAGTGCTTATAGCATTAGTTCCTTTATCACTGAAAAGCTTTCCATTGTGTGGATTATATGACAATTTGTCTGAAAATAAACTGGTAGAAGATTGGGTTGTTTCCAGCTTTCTGTGATTATGAATAAAGCTGCTATGAACATTTGAGTACAAGTCTTTGTGCGGACATATGTTTTCATTTCTCTTAGGTAAATACCTAGGAGTGGGATTGCTGGTGAGTGGGATGGTAAGTGTATATTTAACTTTAAGAATTGTCTCTTCCAAAGTGGCTGTGCCATTTTTGTATTCCCTCTAGGGATGTGTGAGAGTTCTAGATGCTCCACATCCTCTCTCAACACTTGGTAGTATCAGTCCTTAATTGTAGTCATTCTAGGGGCTGTAGTGACATTGTGGCTTTAATTTGCATTCCTTTATTAGCTAGTGGTACTGACCATTTTTTCATGTGTTTATTTGCCATTCTTGCATCTCATTGGTTAAGTGTCTGTTTAAATCACTTTCCCATTTAAACATTTGTGATGTTTGTTATTATCAGCTTATAGGAGTTCCTTATATGTTTTAGACAAATCCTTCATCAGATATGTATTGTAAATATTTCCTCTTACTGTGTGGCTTACCTTCTCGTTTCGTTAACAGTATCTTTTTGAAAGTTAAACTTTGAAGATAATTGCAGATTCATATGCAGTTGTGAGGAATAATATAGAGCGATCTATGTGCCTTTTACCCAGTTTCCCCCTATGATAACATCTTAACAACTGTACTACAATGTCAGAACCTAGATATTGACACTGATACAATCTACTGATCAGATTTACTGGTTTCATTTGTACTCATTTGTGTGTATATGTGTAGTACTATACATTATTATCACATGTATAAGTAACCACTCTCATTTTCATCTTGCACACCTTCCCTCCCCTGCCTGACTCTAACCCCTGGTAACCACTAATCTAATCTCCATTTCAAAAATTTTTTCCTTTGAAAAATGTATTAATGGAATCATTATGTATGTAACCTTTTGTGGTTGGCCACGTTCTACTTGGTATAATTCTCTTGATCCATCCAAGTTGTTGGCTATGTCAGTGGGCCATTCTATTCTAATTGCTGAATAGTATGCCATGGAATGGGAATGAACCACAATTTATTCACCTTTTAAGAGACATGTGGATTGGTTCTAGTTTTTGGCTATTGTAAATAATGCTGCTACAAATATTTGCCTATGAGTTTCTCCATAAATATAAATTTTTGTTATTTAGGGATAAATGTGCAAGAGTGTAATTGCTGGGTAAGTACATTTTTAGTTTTACAAGAAACTGATGGAATATTTTCCACAGTGGCTATGCCATTTTATATTTCTGTTAGCAGCATATGAATGATCCAGTTCCTTATATTCTTATCAGTATTGGTTATTATCACCATTTGGTTGAGGGGAGGGCATTCTGATTGGTATGTAGTGATCTATCCCATTGTGGTTTTAATTCACACTTCCCAAATAGCTAATGCTATTTCATTTGTTGTTTGTATATTCTCTTTGTTGGAATTTTTTTGGTCCTTTTTGCCCATTTTCTAATTGGGTGGTCTGGGTTTTTACTGTTGGGTTTTGAAAGTTTATTTTTATTTATTTATTTATTTTTTGAGACAGAGTCTCAAGCTATTGCACTCAGGAGAGGGCTGTGGCATCACAGCTCACAGCAACCTCAAACTCTTGGGCTTAAGCACTTGTCTTGCCTCAGCCTCCCAAGTAGCTGGGACTACAGGTGCCCACCACAACACTTGGCTATTTGTCTTTGTCGCTGTTGTTGTAGATGTCATTGTTGTTTGGCAGGCTGTGTCAGGGCTTGAACCTGCCAGCATTGGTGTGTGTGGCTGGTGCCCTAGCCGCTGAGCTACAGGTGCCCCCCAAGAGTTTTTAATGTATTTTAGATATTAGTCCTTTTTCAAATGTGTGACTTAGCAAATATTTTCTCTCAATTTGTAGATTCTTTTTTCACTCCCTTCACATGGTCTTCCAAACAGAAAATGTTCTTAATTTTATCAGTTCCATTTTGGGGGAAGAGCATACTTTTAATTTTAAGTCTCTTAACTCTTTGCTTAGTGCTAGCTAGAGTCTGAAGATTTTTCTCTTCTTTTCCTGAAAGTTTTATGCTTTTATGTTTTTTTATTTAAGTCCAACTTGTGTCTTGAATTCTTTCTTGTGTAAGGAGTAAATTTGAGGTTCATATTTTTGTGTGTATGGATATCCATTTGCTCCTGCACCTTTTGTTGAAAAGCTAACCTTCCTATATTGAATTGCTTTTTCAAGAATTATTTGGCCATACTTTCGTGGGGCTATGTTGGGGTTCTCTTTCCTATTCTCTTGATCTATGTTGTTTCCTTTGCAGTATCATACAGTTTTGGTTATTGTATTGTATTAAGTTTTGAAATGTGGCAAAGTGATTCTTTCCATTTTATTCTTTATTCAAAATTGTTTTAAGCCATTCTCATTTATATGGAAAGGCTTTTTAGAGCTGTCTTGTCTATATGGCTTATATCTCAAACATCCTGCTGGGATCTTTATTGGAATTACATTAAACGTGTATGTCATTTTAGGGAGGATGTCATTTACTGTGTTGGACCTTGTAATTCATGAACATGGATTTAGGATTTAGTAAGACCATTAATTTAGGTCTTACTGGATTTTTTAATCAACATTATATGTAATTTTCCACATAAAAGTTATGAATGTGTTTTTGTTAGATTTTAAATGTTTTCTTTGGAGTGACTGTATATGATACGATGATTCTCCTCTAGTTTTTTATAAATAAACATTAATTTTTAGAAGTTTTAGATTGTAAAGATAACCACAGAGTCTCTGTATACCTCTACCCAGTTTTCTCTATTATTAATATATTAGCATGGTACATTTGTTGCAATTAAGGAACCAATATTGATGTATTATTAACTGAAGTACATATTTTGTATAGATTTCCTTCCTTAGTTTTTAATCTACAACCTTGTATCTGTTTTAAGATCCTATATGGTATAACACATTACATTTAGCAGACATTTCTCTTTAGGTTTGTTTTGTCTGGATAGTTTCTCACATTTGAACATATCACTGATGTCAGTGTTGATCATTTGGCTTAAGTAATATTAGTCAGGTTTCTATACTGTAAAGTTACTCTTTACTTCTTCATTTCTTCTGCATACGCTTGTATCTCCCCCATTTGTTTATTTATCTCTATCAATATGGACTTAATGGAAATTATTTTATACTTTAGTAACTTATAATTTAATATTGCTATTTAATTTTTTCCTTTAATTAACAAATTAATTAATTGCTCCCATTGACCATTGGGAGCTGTTTCAATTGGCTCATGTTTCTCTTTGTTAAACATTCAACATTGGGGGGGTTGCTTTTTTTAAATAATTATTTTATAGAGACCCTATCTTGGTCAGGCTAATCTCAATCCTCCCATCTCCCAAGCTACCAGGATTACAGGCAAAATGTCTAGCCCTTGGCTTTTGGGCGGTGGGGGGATGGAGTAGGTTATATGTTTTCAAATCATTTCCTTATTTTCTGGCTCCAGGCTTATCTATGTCCTGCCTCAACCCTGGAATCAGCCTTTTTACTTTCATACCAGCAGTTGGTTTTGTCAGTTTCTTGGATTTTAGGCATTCTGTTAGGTGTGTGGTGTTAACTGCTCATTTTAATTTGCATTTCCCTAATGACAAATGATGTTGAGCATTTTTTTAAAAATTGCCCTTCTTCCTCAGTTGTGTGTTTTTTTGGTGAGATGTTTAGATCTTCGGCCTATATTTTAGTTGGTTTTTTGTTTTGTTTTGTGAGACAGAGTCTCACTTTGTTGCCCTGGGTAGAGTGCCGGGGCATCATAGCTTACAGCAACCTCAAACTCTTGGGTTGAAGAGATCCTCTTGTCTCAGCCTCCTGAGTAGTTGAGACTACAGGTGTCCACCATAGTGCCTGGCTAGTTTTTCTATTTTTAGTAGAGAGAGGGTCTTTCTTTGCTAAGACTGGTCTTGAACTCCTGAGTTTAGATGATCCACCCACCTTGGCCTCCCAGAATGCTAGGGTTATAGGCATGAGTCACTGTGCTTGGCCTTAATTGGGTTCTTATTGTTGAATTTTAGGAGTTCTTTGTACATTTTGCATATAAGTCATTTAGCCAGTAATGCTTCTGCAAATTTCCTCCAGTCTGTGGTTTGTGTTTTCATTTTCATACTGATAGCTTTCTCAGAACTCTGTTTCAGGGCTGCCTGTTTTTATTCCATTGGTCTATTGTGTGTCTATTCTTTCACTAATACCATACTGTTTTGATAGTAGCTTTATGATAAGTCTTAAAATTGGGTAGTTAGTCCTCCAGCTTTGTTCTAATTCACTATCATGTTGACTTATTCTAAATCTTTTGTCTTTCTACATAATTTGTAGGAAATACACTTTGAAGGAACATATTAGAAGCCATTGAGGTTAAGATTGTTAAGTCATATTGCATAATTAATAAACTTCATAGCTGTGTTTGAATTTTTTAAACAATTCAGAAACTAAATTTGCATTTTCTAGGAAAGCATTATAATCTGGTGTCAGATTTGGACTTGAGTTCTTGGGGTCCTACTTTCGTTGGGTGATTTTTTGTAAATTATCATCATGAAGCTTAATCTTACAGAATTGTTGAGGATTAAGTGACAATATATAGTATGTCTAGTGGTTTGTGAGCACAGTGCCTGCTATATGTTAAGCACTCAAAAGCTGTTGATCTTATTGTTAACCAGTTTTTTTGTATATTTTGGATATAAGTCATTTAGCCAGTAGTATGCCTTTCGGCATACAAATGTAGTCATACATACTGTTATTCTAAAGGTGTTTGTTAATACATACTCTAGAAATATAGCCAACTATAAAAAGATTCTTTAAGCTGTTTTGGTGAGGTGAATATCGTTTGGATGAGGGCTGAAAAATTTTTAGAGGTGAGGTCCCAAGCTTCAACTTCCATTATTATTTACTTCTCAGAAGCTGCTGATGCTAACAGAGATGCCTTTGGGATGCTCCTGGGAGATTACTGGGCCAGACTTTGGTTTAGTTACCTGATGAGACCTAAGAATTGTCCTTGATTCTTCTCTACTTTCTTTTTTTTTTTTTTTTTTTGAGACAGAGCCTCAAGCTGTTGCCCTAGGTTGAGTGCTGTGGCATCACAGCTCACAGCAACCTCCAACTACTGGGCTCAAGCGATTCTCCTGTCTCTGCCTCCCAAGTAGCTGGGAGTACAGGCGCCCACCACAACACCTGGCTATTTTAGTGTCATTGTTGTTTGGCAGGCCCAGCTGGATTTGAACCTGTCAGCTCTGGTGTATGTGACTGGCGCCTTAGCCGCTTGAGTTATAGGCACCGAACCTGTTGCTGATTCCTTAATGTTTATCTGATTCACATCTTGCCCTCCCTGGGTACAAGTCCAGGTGCTCATTGTTCTCTTTACAGTTACTGCAGAAGCTCCCTAACAGATCTCCTTGCTTCCTTGCTGGTCATGATTCAGCCCCAGCACTCATAGCAGAAGCAATATTTTAAAATGGCAAATTTGATTATGTCAGCAGTGGTAAGAGCTCTGGCTATAGTGTCAAACTTCCTGGGTTCAAATCCCATGTGTGTCTTTCATGACCTGGCAGATTTGCTGTGCCTCAATTACTTCATCTATAAAAAAAAAGAATGACAGGGTTCAGATGTGATGCACAATCTCCTAGAAATATTACTAAAAATATACTGCTTAGTTTCTACCCTCAGTTTCTGGTTCCCTATATCTTGGATGGCATCAAGAAAAACATAAAGCACAAAAACTTGTTAGGTGGTTCACATACCCTTTTGTGAGCACTTCTGAAGCACTTTGTTGCATTTAGGTTTTTGTACTTAATATGTCTGATACGTGTACCCCTTTTACCTAGCTACCTTCTGCTCCTTTTTCATTATTTGGCTCAAGGCTTCTCCTTTGCAAAGGAGCACCAAATCTCATTTCTGGATTTGGTGCTGTGGGAAGTCACTACCACTGCAGCAGTTTAGTGTTAAACTGTCTAAAATATACGACAAAATGGAATACACTTCAGTTCTGGCCAACTATTTATAAAAGCATGAAGTTCATTTATTTCATAGCACTTAGCATTTTGCAGTTCATGGTTTACTAATCTGCTTTCTATCTTCCTCTACTAACCTTAAAGATAAATCCCATATCCTCAATGTTTTGTTATGTAATCTTTAATTATATTTATCATTTAATTAGAAGTTATTTATTTCTCTTTAAAATTCTTTTTACTTAGGTAAATAAAGCACCTCTATATGTGTATAAGGCATCCATCTGTAAAGGCCGTGTTACATGAGTTTTCTTGTGTCATTCATTTGGATTCATCTGCTTTTGCTACTTGTACATTTTAAACTGACTGACCTTCTTGGTTTTCTGTAGGCTTTAGCTGGAACTTACCTGGGTTTACTCCACATAATATTGATAGATGAGGACATTATACAATGGAAACAAAAATGAAACCAGTAATTTGAAAAATTGTGAGCAGGTGTGGCTCTGTATTTTTGGTTGTCTTAGTGTTTTATTTAGTGAGTCATAACTAATTCATTTAGATTTGAATATGTAGTCATGTTTTTCTTAAGGCATTGAAGTTTTGTGCATTTTACTTTTCCCTTTGGTAAAATGAGGTAATAAACTAGCTGACATTAAATTTCCTTCCAGTTGTAAAATCTCTCCTGTTCCAAGTAAAAATGCACAAGGATCCAAAGTAAGGTGTATCTTATCTATTAAGTGCTTTTCATTTTACAAATAACTCCATTCAGACATAGAAAAACTCTTTGGTATCTACAAAAGTTAATTTCTTTTTCTTGATTACCCAGATTTTTTTTTTTTTACTGCAACTCTTCATTATAGCGCTTTCTGACTTGAGTGTAACGCAGAAACTCACTGAAGCAGATGCAGGGAGCCTGATAGGTAGATACAATTTGTGTTTTCATGAAAGCACTTGCCAAATTATTTTTCTCAGTGTTCTGCTAATTCTCTAAAAATGTTTAAATGATAAAAATTTCTATGTAAGTGAATCCGATAGATTGCTTTGCTCTTGAGTAACATTTAGGTTGTCTTTGTTTTCATTTAAGTGCCAAGGATGACATTGATCTTGATGCCTTGGCTGCAGAAATAGAAGGAGCTGGTGCTGCCAAGGAACAGGAACCTCAAAAGTCAAAGGGGAAAAAGAAAAAGGAGAAAAAAAAGCCGGACTTTGAGTAAGTATATTTTAAATATATTTGATATTTTATTAGTCTTTGTACTAGGTTCACTTAATTACTATGTCAGTACTTCAAAATGTATTTTAATCCTTTTCTAGTGAAGATGATATTCTGAAAGAACTGGAAGAGTTGTCTTTGGAAGCTCAAGGCATCAAAGCTGACAGAGAAACTGCTGCAGTGAAGGTGAAAGGCAAATTGTTATACCCATTCACATCTCATGTTCTATTCATGCTTCCTGGTTTTGGTTTTGGTAAATTCATTTGGAAACTTTTGAGCAGTGTACATATGTTAGTTAAAAGTTTCTATAAAATCTGGTACGACTTGGAAGGCTGAAGTAGGAGGATCATTTGAGCTCAGGAGTTGGAGGCTGCACTGAGCTATGATTGCTCCATTACATTCCAGCTTGAGCAACAGAGTGAAACCCCTGTCTCTTTGGGGGAAGAAAAAATTGATGCCAAAGAGAGAAATGGGAATGTGAAGGTATTTTATGGTATGTTGTCTATTCATAAAATTGATGCATTTGGAGATGTGATGAGATCCCCATCTCCACCTTCAGTTCTCTATGTCATAGTTTGTTTTTTGTTCTTTAACTTTGGATAAGCCTCAGAGTAAAGGGGAAGTAATGGGGAACGCATACTTTTTACTCTTTTTCAGTTTTCCTTTTAGGCTCTATATGCCATAAAGAAATTAGTAAATGGACTGGTGATTAGTGCATATTTCAGAGTACCTGGATTCTGAAATTTGCACTGAATGTGAGATGTGTCTGAGGCCAAGGCTTTCTACCTTCTGGTGCTTGGTTGAATTTTATATTCTTGTAAAAAAGACTGTTGTGAAATTATTTCAAGAGGCTTTTATGTGTACTTTTAATGAAGAATATAACTCTGAGTGGTTTTAGTTATTTTTTTAAAAAATGAAACATAATTCTGTTACTAACAATGGAAACTTTTTAGCCAACAGAAAACAATGAAGAAGAATTCACCTCAAAACAAGATAAAAAAAAGAAAGGACAGAAGGGCAAAAAACAGAGTTTAGATGATAATGATAGTGAAGAATTGGAAGATAAAGATTCAAAATCAAAAAAGACTGCAAAACCGAAAGGGGAAGTGTACTCTGGGAGTGATGATGATGATGATTTTAATAAACTTTCTAAAAAAGCTAAAGGAAAAGCTCAAAAATCAAGTAAGAAGTGGGATGGGTCAGAGGATGATGAGGATAACAGTAAAAAAATTAAAGAACGTTCCAGAGTATGTTCTTCAGGTGAAAGTGGTGATGAATCAGATGAATTTTTGCAGTCTAGAAAAGGACAGAAAAAAAATCAAAAAAATAAGCAAGGTCCTAATGTAGAAAGTGGGAATGAAGATGATGACTCCTCGTTCAAAATTAAGACAGTGGCCCAAAAGAAGGCAGAAAAGAAGGAGCGTGAGAGAAAAAAAAGAGATGAAGAAAAAGCAAAGTTGCGGAAGCTGAAAGAAAAAGAAGAGTTAGAAATAGGTAAAAAGGATCAGAGTAAACAAAAAGAATCTCAAAAGAAATCTGAAGAGGAAGTTGTAAAATCCAAAGTGACTCTTGATACTGGAGTAACCCCTGCCTCTGAAGAGAAAGGAGAGATTCCCACAGCTGCAGAAGGTTGGTATCCTGTAGAGAAAAGAGTAGAAGGATTTTAATTTCTACTTTAAGTTTGCAGTCATTATGCCCTGAGTAGCTTTGTTATTTGTCCTTGGTTATAAAGGTACTTTATTGTGAGAAAGAAGCCTTTAAAAAATTACATCTAGGCTCGGTGCCTGTGGATCAACGGGCTAAGGCGCCAGCCACATACACCTGAGCTGGCGGGTTCGAATCCAGCCTGGGCCCGCCAAACAACAATGATGGCTGCAACCAAAAAATGGCCGGGCGTTGTGGCGGGCGCCTGTAGTCCCAGCTACTTGGGAG
>CAUYRH010183348.1:0-10959 GCA_963574655.1 Perodicticus potto
ACACAATAATCAAGTAAATGAGGCAAAAGCTATGTTGATTGGTTTGATGTAACCACGTCAGATTGTATAAAAAAAATCAACACACTGTACCCCACATATGCATAAATGTATTCATGATCTATGTGTAATTTGACTTAATACAAAAAAAAAAAATAAAACTTTGTCTTCTTCTGAGTCCAGAATCACCACTGTCTGTGTTTTCTTACACGGTATCAACAGTTCTTAAAAGAGTGTTTGAATATTGTCTCTGGGATTTTCAACCAGGACGTTGGCATGCATTCTGTGTATTTTGATGGCATTATCAGACAGTTTGCCTGACAGCACCTAGGACTCCTATTCCCTTTTTGGATGGTCTGCAAATAGTTTGTTGACCAAAGCATTAAAGGATCCCAGATGTGCTGTCTAGCTGCCAGGAGGCACAGCCAAGTCCGTGCTTTGCACAGACCATGGTGTAATTATATAAGAAGTGCTACCTGGCTGGCACACTGCAAAACCATCCGGAATTAACACGTATTAAAATATATGATATATGTCTCGTTATCAGTCAAACGTGGTTTGCTTTGGAATGTATTATGACCACGTAGTATCTGGCTACTTTATGCATGATGAGTTCTGTATTTGTGGCCACAAATATATGTGTCTTCTTTAAGACAGAGTGGAGAGTAAGAACGAGATCAGGGTACTGCTCGACATTATTAGTATGTGATATTCAGGGGTTATGAGGAAAATACTGTAACATTACTGAGAGACTAGAACAACAAGAAGCACAACAGACCTTGAAAGTCGGTGACAGAGGAAAGATGTCTTGTTTGCATAGATTTGCCAGGGAGAGTTCTGTAGTCATCCTTGTGCAGCTGAGGTCATGCTCCGGTGATGGAAATGCGTAGGGGAGCATATTTTCCCCGCCTCCCGCTTCCGCCCCCCCACCTGCTAACCTTTTATTCATAAACAATTAGTTCCTTTTTTTGCACCAAATCTTAACTTCTTTTGCCTCCACAGTTTTTAAAACTCCTTTGTTATGATTGCTGCTTCTAAAGCTTTACTAATCAGGGGAATCCACCCTAGGCCTATCACATGCTGATTTCCTGAGGACATTTTTTGCTTATCTGTGGTGTCAGATATCAGGAAAAGTATGCCTGGATCTTTTTTTGCTCATCAGCTTTCATTAGTGTTTGTATATTTAATTTGTGGCCCAAGACAACTCTTCCAGTGCTCGGGACAGAACAAAACAGCTTCTGCACCTGCCCGTCACAGCGTGGATGCCTGTCACAGACGTAATGTTAGCAAAAGAAACAGGCACAAAAAACAATGCAGACTGCTATTGTTGGAGCGTTTGTCCCTTCTGAAATCTCAGGTTGAAGCTGAATCTACAATATACCAATATTGAGAAGTGGGGCCGTTGAAGGGTGAGAGCGCTCCCTGGTGCACAGGTTAATCCGGCGGTTCTCAGCCTTCCTGATGCCACGACCCTTTCATACGGTTCCTCATGTTGTGGTGACCCCCAACGATAAAATGATTTTTGTTGCTGCTTCATAACTGTAATTTTGCTGTTGTTATGAATCATAATGTAAATATCTGATAGGCAGGTGACCCCCAAAGGGGTCGCGACCCACAGGTTGATAACCGCTGGGTTCATCTATTTGTAGATGAATGGATAAAGAGGAGAGTGGAGTATTGGGTGCGAGGTCATCATGGGAGTGGGACGGGTGGCTTTATCAGAAGGGGAGCAGAGACACCAGTCGACATGCTCGGCCCTGGTGCCACGTGATGCCCTGTGCTGTTTTGGGACCCTGCAGAGAGTCCAGAGTGCCCACCAGCAAGGCCTTCATGAGACGTGCCCCTCAACCTTATACGTCTCAGCCTTCAGAACTGTAAGAAACAAATTCCTTTTCTCTATAAATTACTCAGGTTCAGATTTTTTGTTAAAAACAACAGAAAACGAACTAAGACATAGTTACTGTGTAATTCCAGTAACTATATAAATTCCATACTGTGTAATTCCATTTATATGGTGTATAAAAAGAGGCAGAAGCAATTTTTGTGTTGGAAGTTGGGATAACAATCAGGATCGTACTGGTGTAAGGGAGGGACTGACAGGGGCTTCCTCCTAGAGTTCTGTTTCTTGATTTGAGTGTTAGCTACCTGTGTTCAGGGACGGAAAATTGGGCTGGACACTCATCTTTTGTGTACTTTCTGCAGGCATGTTGCACTCAAATTTTAAAAAAGAACACATTCCCAAGAACTGCCTCATTTTCCACCCGAGCTCTGCAGTCTATTATATGTGGGTGAGGCTGCACGCACGATGCTGTGATTTGCCTTAGTCTCATCGCCAGTAAGCTGGAGAGTCAGGTCTAGAACCTGAGATTGGATGACTTTCTCCTCCTTCAGTTGACCCACCTGTCACTCTGTGAGGTCAGAGACATTTTCTCTAGTACTAGTTTTTGATTTGCATAATGAAAATGCTAATTAATACAATTTGCAAAGATCTAATTCTATCTCAAAATGCTTGTAGTAGAAACATTCTCTAGCAATCAAGTAGTTTGATTTTACTTCTGCAACTAATAATGTGTTTTCATGTCATTTAATGTAGTATGTCATTTTAGGCCATGGTATCAATTGTCATGATTCAAGTGCAAGTATATTAAAGGTATTTCTGGAAGGCAATTTGTTTGAACAGTGCTTAGCGGTGTGATATTAAGAACATTCACTTTTGGCAAGGCTTCGGAGCGTCATTTGTTGGAAAATCTGTTGTAATGAGTGTAGTCTGTCCTCAATAAAGTATGAAGTGGTCTACTGTTTAAATCTTAGATTTTAGTTCTGCTCTGACTCATGAGCTTAGGCAAGCCGTTTATTTACACATTTTCCCACTGAGAGTCAAAAATATATGTTAATATTACTGTTCCTTAAACACATGCTTTGCTGGAACGAGGGGCAGCAGCAACATGATTTTAGAAATGGAGCCATTAGGTAAGAGGTAAAATTTGAGAGGTAGACAAATTCCAGCTGTGTTTACTGGCAGGGTCAGCTTGAGCTGCTTCAGTATGAAAGGGCTGTGGTGTGGTGGCCAACGGCACCTGGCAGGAACCTCCTTTGTAGGGGACTTGCAGGAATGATGATGTTTCGGATTCATTAGTGAGTGTCCCAGGAGAGTTCTAAGACTCTGAGCAGATGACTGATTTTGAGGGTGTTCCTAACTTTGTTACTTGACAGTAATATTCATGGGCAAATGAAACCTTTAAAAAAGTAAATATGAGGTTATACAAAATTCCTCCTGTAAGAGTAACTCTAATGTGAAGTTTTTCTTAGACATACTCATATTTCAGATACGCAGTGATGTATGGAGGATAGACAAATGATCAACTCTAGGCTGACCATCCAGGCTTACTAAATCTCAATACTTTGCCATATTTGCTTGCACCTTTTATTTTATTTTTTCTCACCCGTGTCCCTTGGTAGAGTGCCATGGCATCACAGCTCACAGCAACCTCAAACTCTTGGGCTCAAGTGATCGTCTTGTCTCACCCTTTCAAGAAGCTGGGACCACAGGTGCCCACCACAACGCCCGGATATTTTTAGAGACAGGGTCTGGCTCTGGCTCAGGCTGGGGGTCTCAAACTCCTAAGCTTGAGTAATCCACCCGCCTAGGCCTCCCAGAGTTCTAGGATTACAGACACGAGCCACCGTGCCCAGCAGCTTACAGTTTTAAAGGAAATAAAGCATTGTAATCGCATTCGAAGTCTCCTGTTCCCAAACCTATTTATCTTCATCCCTTCTGACACATAATTGCTACAGGGAGTCATTCTTAGCCATCTTTTTATATTTCGACTTGATGTGTATGTGTATGTGAGCCAGCATTACAGAAAAGATATATGTTATATATCGTTCTACAGCTTGCTCTTTATTATAGATTTATCTGTGGTGGAATATATAATCAATCTAACTCACTAATTTTAAGAGCTGCCTAATATTCCATTTTGGACCATATCGCACCTTATCCATTTTCCTATTGATGGGTATTATGAGCTTACCATATTTTTCCTATCACAGAAAAATTCCACAATAAGCATTGTACTTTTTGTGCATGCCCTAGAGTTTTTCTATTATATATATCCTGAAACAGCTGCACCTGATAGATACGTAATTTCAACCTGATTCAGCTTGACTATATATTCCCAAGTGCTTCATGAAGCAGTTGTACCAGTTTACACGTCCTCAGCAGTCGTGAGAGCTTTTGTTTCATACTCTCTTTAACGCTGGGTAAACCTGAACTTTACCAGTCTTGTTCCTGGGTCTAAGAGAATGTTTACTTTTAGTATGCATTTCTCAGATTTCTTGTGGCAGTTTTTTTAGGTGCTTATTATTTATATTTCTTCTGTTGCCTGTACATTTTCACAATCTGTGCATAACTGAAAGATTATGTATATAATTACTGCCAGTTAAATCAAATGAGGGTCATTGCCAGGGGTAGAGAGATTAATGTACATATAATGCTTAATAATGTAGTATCTATTGTATAATAACAACCGATTAATATTACCAATAGTAATAATACTTATTATCAGTGGACAGGAACTTCTGATGGTCTGCTAGACAGCCATCCCACACTACTCCTGAAATTGCACATCAGAGCCATGAGGTTGGATATGAAAAGTGACCACATAATGACATTTTATAGCCCAGAGCAAGAATTAGACTTTCCTCCCCTGCTCGGCATCCATCCCGCTTGCTCATAGAACCTGCTTTCCTTTGGGGGAATTATGAGAGATTATTTAGGCGTTCCAGGGGCCAGATCTTCTGTTGCCCCATGGCCTGGTCCAAGCATGCAAGACGAGAACCTAGGCGTGGTCAGTGGGGTGTGCTTTCCCAGGCCTTTGGCTTGAGAGAGGCTGGTAAGGGTGGAAAGACGGAATAGCCAGTCCGTGTATCGTGAGGGCGTCGGCAGCAGAAGCAGAGAGGCGCCATGACGGTCAGGCCGGTCTGGCCATGAGATGTTCTCTCCACCTTTGCTTTCTTGATCCCTTTGATTCTATCTGATCCCGCCACAAATGTTAATGTCTCATCCCTAGGAAGTCTCTTTTTGCTTAAGAAAACCAGTCAGTTTTTCCTTTTTTGTGATTTCCTGCTAAGATTCATTCAGTAAAGCTGAAATCCTGGGCTCAGCCTATGCCCCGTGTCCACCAAGGAGCAACAGACGTTGATATATTGGCTTCGTATTAGTATTGGATTTGTTTTTTCCATTCTTGGAATACTTTACTAAGATAAAACACAAATATAGTCTAGCAAGGGGAAGGGAGCGGAGGGAGAGAAGGGGGAAGAAGGAGGGTGATTGGGGGGTTCTTACTTAATGTCCACATTGTGGGGTGTTCAGGACACCCCATGGGGGAAGGGCTCAACCACAAATTGAACGTTACCTTAGCAGTGAAAACAATGCAACCTAAAAATTTGTACCCTCATATTAATTTGAAATAAAAAATAAAGAAGCAGCCCCTGGTCCAGTCCCATTCTCCTTTCTGAGAACAGTGTGAAGATCCCTGGCTGCCAGCCTCTTGCTCACTGAACATGCTACATGCTTACGAAGGATTTCGTAAGAGATCATGATTTTTTCTAATTATAAGAGAAAAGCATCAATCCTTACTAAAGAAAATCCTTATTCTAAAACAATCTGTTCGGTTCCAAGAGAAAGTACTCTGTTCATTCTTTTATCTGTATTGGCTTTTGCTTCTCATGTTGAGTAACTAGGGTACACCGTTTCAAATGCCTTAAAAAAACCTATAGCATTTTATATATGCAAGGTGGCATATGTATCTCAATATGTAAGTTATGAAGCATAATAATAAAATACACCTATAAAGTCACTATCCAACTTAAGAATGGAAGCATTATAATACTGTTGGTTTTCTTTACCACCTGCCATGCTGAATTTTTTTAAGCTGAAGTAAGGTATAAATAATTTTCCTGGAACCAATCCCAAGTAAGCTGCCAACAGGAGACTTCATCATTTTTGAATACTAATATATGTAATTCTTATACAGCCACAGGGCCACTGTCAAACTCAGGGTGTTCACTGATGTATCACACAAGCTGATTCTCAGACCCTTTGCAAGTCTCACCCATTGCCCCACTAACATCTTCTATGGTTGTCCTGTCCTGTCTGGCAGCTACCAGCCACTTGCAATGTGACCAGCCTGAATTGAGATGTAGTCTTTTTTGTTTGTGGTCTATTTTTGTTTTTAAGACTTGCTCTGTCACACAGGTTAGAGTGCAGTGGGCTTTACTATCCTTGTTCACAGCAACCTCGAACTCCTGGGCTTCAACGGTTTTCCTATCAAGTAGCTGAGGCTACAGGCATGCGTTATCATGCCTGGCTGATTTTTCTACTTTTGATGAAGACAGGGTCTTGCTCTTGCTCAGGCTCATCTTAAACTCTTGACCTCAAGTGATCCTCCTGCTTCAGCCTCCGGAAGATGTAGCATTACAGGGGTGAGCCACCGTGCCCAGCCAGGGTGTACTCTTAAGTGTAAAATACACACCAGATTTAGAAGAGTGTGAAAAATCTCATTAATGGTGTTTTATATTGATTACATGTAGAAATAATAAAAATTTGGGCATATTTTATTAAGTGCATTATGGCACACCAGGATATTTCAAGTTCGTCTTTTCCTCTCCTTATTCAACCCTGGAGTTAGCTGCTTCCTCCAAGGAGTCCTGATTCCTGTTGGTGGAGATGTGGGTACCGGGGGAGCCTGGTGTGCTCACCACCCGTGAGGCACCGCTTCTCCCAGGCCTCGTATTCCGTGTTCCGCTCCCAGGCTGCAGCTCCCAGCAGAGCTCTCCCTCATCCCAGACAGGTGGCATCACCTGGCTGGGCTTCCACACGGCTGTGGGGGCCAATGTGGGTTTTGCCCCCCTGATGAAACACCCACCTTGCTCGATCCCACAGTGGCTCACACCTGTAGCTTTAGGAAAGGAAGATAGGAGAGGGGGATGGGAGGACAGGCCGAGCCAGAGCAGGCAGAGAGGATGGCTCGCATTTACTGCGACTGTGTGCCAGCTGGGCACTGTTCCACCTTCCTCATATAGTAACTCATTTAATCTCACCAACTGCTGGAAGTAGTTCAGTGAAGTTGCTGGAGAGCTTTTCGCCAGTGACCCCATGATCCCCCTTAGAAGTTGAACAATGCTCACCCCAGCTGCTAGTTGAACTGCACGGAAGTGAGCCAGGGTGGTGACAACCTTATGAGTCCCGTTGAGAGATTCTGATGTGAGTAAGATTTGATGATGGGTTCTGCGGAATGGGAAATGGAACAGTCAAGGGTAATTCTAATTTTCTTTTGGCTGAAGGTATGACTAAAATCCGTGGAAGTATCATTTGCTTCTGTATTTGTCTTTCTCTGATAATGTAAATACTTCCTCTGATAGGCCCGTTGTCGTGTCCTATCTCGGGGGCCCCTTGTCGGTGTCATCGGTCCCTTTGCCCGTCTCTGCACAAGTATCCCATGGCCTTCATCACTGTAGCTTTGTAATAAAATGATGTAGTTAACATTTCACACAAATGTGCTTAGCTTTTATTTCGCCCTTTGTTTGTTCCTTTTAGGAAAAGCTTGACGAATTCCACGAAAAATGATACTAGGATTTTTACTGGCGTTACATCAACTGATACATTAATTTCACATTCTTGGCATCTTTACCATAATCAGCCCACTTGTCCTTTTTGTCTCGTTCTAAAATGTGAACTTAATACTGTCTTTTTTCTTCCATGCTCTCTTCAGCTCTGTCTTCTAGTCGCTTTTAATCTCTTTAACCATGTCCAGGCTCAGTCTGTCCTTCTCGACACTTTTCTTTTTTGATATCGATGACTACAACGTTCAAACAGCTTTGTTGAGTTATATAATATGTGAATCACACGTCTCAAGTGTGCAGTTCAATGCTTTTTTATAGTCACAGGGTTGTGCAAGCATCCCTGCAATTTAATCCTAGAATATTTCGTCCCCTCTCGAGGACACCTAATATCCCTTTCCACTGCCTCCCTTCTCCCTGCCACCCCCAGTTCTAGGGATCTCTAGATAAGCCTGACTGGGCGTCTCGTATCAATGAAACTAGACGACGTGGCTTTTGTGACAGGCTTCTCCCCTCCACAAGCTGCCTCCAAGGTTCCTCTGTGTGTGGCACGTGTCTGGGCCTCATTGCCTCTTATTTCTGAATCATACTCCATTTGATGAGTAGACCACATTTAGTTTATCCATCCATCACTTGATGGACTTTTTAAACTTGGTTTAACATTTTGAGGAACTGCAAAGTTGTTTCCCAAAGTCTGTATCCTTTTATATTCTATCCTAAATATATGAGGGTTCCAGCTTCTGCATGTCCTTGCTGCTGTCTTCGGAGATGGGAAGAGGTACCTGACTGTGGTTTTGATTTCACTAAGGACGAATGGCATTGAGTATCCTTTTCATTATCAGGGTTCTGCCCTGAGAGCAGTGGCTGCTGAGACCTGTGGAAACTGGCAGCCATCAACTGAAGATGCATAGAGTTAGAAGGGAGGGCAAAGAAGAATAAGAGACAGAGTAGAATTAAAAATGGGATCTCAGGGGTCCACCGCCCATTGTGGGATTCCGGCAATGGCCCAGAGTGTTTGCTCCACTCTGATTTTATTGAAGTCTATTTGCCCAGAGGGTAAGATGAGGGTGGGAACAAAGACATCAGCAGTTTCTGGGATTGATCATATCAGCTTCTATTGTTGTTATTATTAGCCTTAAGGGTGGCCTTCCGAAATCTGAAATCTGAACCTTGTTTTGGGAGAGCCTCCTGCTTGAGGTCACACACACAGATTTCTAGGGAGGTGTTAAGTTCCACTAGTTCTCTGTGGAGTAAAACGCCACTGGCATTAATCTCCTCTGAGGGATGGTGGGAGGGAGGCATTTTCCTCCCATCACCACCATAGAGGATCTTCCTCTGCCATAAGGGATATAAGCTCTTCTGCCATATCTCAGGGCTCGAGTACCCTTGGTCTCTGCCCCAAATGCAAATCTCCACAATGGGAATCTGCTTTGCCTGTTTAATGGGCAGGAAACACCCTAGAAGATGTATCTTTTCTAGGACTTGCCATAATCTCTTCCATGGCCATTACTCTCTGCAGAGTGCTCACAGACCCAGCAGGGTGTTTGTAAGCTGTATCCCCAACAGGCTAGAATTTCAGAAAAAGCAAGAAGCTTGCTAGCAATGGCTAGCTTAAATGCAAAGTAGCTAACTTTTCTTTGTTCCGACTCACTCAGCTTACTTTTTAGTTTTCCTCTTTTTCTGGGGTTGCTTTCCTTTGCCAAGAATGGGGTCTTTGGTCCCCATTCTCCCAGCATTTATGTGCATGCAGGCCTTTGTACATCATTTTTAGAGAGCTATCTATTTAAATCTTCTCCTTTTGGGAGGATTGTTTGTCTTTTTATTATCCAGTTTTAAGACTTCTTTTTAATATTGTGAACATAAGACTGTTAGAAAGTGATTTGCAAATATTTTCTCTCATTCTGGGGGTTATCATTCACTTTCTTGATAGTATCATTTACAGCACAAAGTGCTTTAATTTTGATTTAATCCACATTATGTATTTTTTTCTTTTGTTACTTACACATTTAGTGTTATATTTAAGAAATCATCTAACCCAAAAGCATGAACATTTACTCATATATTTTCCACAAGAGTTTTATGATTTTAGCCCTTACATTTAAGCCTGTGATCTATTTCGAGTTAATTTTTGTGTTTGGTGTAAGGCTGGTGACTGATTTCTCTCTTTTTGCATGTGACTGTACCAGCATCATTTTTTGAAAAGATTCTTTTATTCCCAGAAATAGTCTTGGCACCCTGTGGGAAATCAATTGACCGTAAATGGATAGGTGTATTTCTAGAATCTGAGTCTATTAGTTTGGTCTACATGTATCCGGAGGGTGCCAAAAAAAATTATACACATTTTAAGAAAGGAAAAAATACTATTAAAATTGTAATCCTCAATATTTACCAATAACAAAAGAAGAATACAAGTTACATTGAGCACCTCTGGTAATTGTGGAAGTGAAATGTGACTTAAAGTAATATGAACATAATACAGGTTTTCCCTTTCTTAAAGTGTGCATACATTTTTTGGCACCCTCTGTGTATATCAAAACCACACTTGATTACTGTAGCTCTGTAGTGAGTTTGGAAATCAGGAATTCTAGGTCCTCTGACTTCATCTTCTTTTTCAAGACTGTTTAGGCTACTCTGGGTCCATTGCATTTGCATGTTAATTTTAGTGTCCGTTTATAAATTTCTGTAAAAAATGGGATTTTAATAGAGATTGTGTTGAATCTGTACAGTAATCTGTAGAATAGTGCCACTTAAAAATTATTTGTTCTTCTAAACTATGAACAAGTTAATGTTTATTTACTTCTTTATTAATTTATTTTATCATATTTTATAGTTTTCAGTTTGTAAGAATTATACTTCTTTTGTTAAATTTATACTTAAGTATTTTACATTTTGATGCTATTGTAAATAAAATTGTTCTTAATTTATTCTTGGATTAGTTGTTAGTTTATAAAAATATAAATGATTTTATATATTTATCTTGCATCCTGCAACCTTGATAAACTCATTTCTTCATTTTAATAGTTTTTTAGTGAATTCCTTAAGATTTGCAAAATGCTAGATCAAATTATCATAAACAGTTTTATTTTTCCCTTTCTTATCTGAATGCCTTTTGTTTCTTTTTCTCATCTAAGTGCCCTGGTTTGAACCAATGGCACGATGTTAAGTAGAAATGGTGGGAGTGGATGTCCTTATGCTATTTGTGATCTCAGGACAGGTGCAGTCTTAATTCTTCAGCTGTTTGGTGGAAGTCATCTGGGCTTAGGCTTTTTTCTTTCCCTCTCTCTCTTTTTTTTTTTTTTTTTTTTGCAGTTTTTAGCCAGGGCTGGGTTTGAACCCACCACC
>CAUYRH010183351.1:0-12644 GCA_963574655.1 Perodicticus potto
GCGCCTGTAGTCCCAGCTACTTGGGAGGTGGAGGCAAGAGATTCGCTTGAGCCCAGGAATTGGAGGTTGCTGTGAGCTGTGATGCCACGGCACTCTATCCAGGGTGACAGCTTGAGGCTCTGTCTCAAAAAAAAAAAAAAAAAGAAAAGAAAAAAAGAAATCCAGGAACACTTCTCACCCAGTTTCATGGCAAAGTTCAAGAAGGACTCCACAGTAAATATGTAGGTTGCAAATAGACGATTGATTTCTTCTCACTTCTGAAATTGGGAATATTTTCCTTGATATTAATCTAATGAATTGAATTGAAAATAAAACCATTATTAGAATAGGAAGAGAACAATTAATAATGAACTAGGCTTCATGCCACTGCTCTTCATTTGTTCAAAACACCATTATTGGTTTCAAACATTCTTGCCTTTCAATAGGGGTTAACATCTTAATTTGCCTAAAGGAAAGGGGCTTTATCAGATGGTTTTCTAGGGCTCCTTGCAGGTCTAAGAACTCTAATTTAATTCAGCTTTGCTAGACAGAGAGCTTTCTAAAATCTTGACTTGGGTCTTAATTGCCTACGGGAACCTAGGGGCTAGCTTGGAGCTCTAGCTGAATAAATAATACTTAAAAGTAAATGCTGAAAACTGCTTTTCCTATTTACCAACTATATATTCATAATAATATTTCCTTTTCTTCAAATTTGGTTAAAGTATCCATTCATTATGCCTTTGGATAAGGGAGTCATGTTGAAGTCATAATAATCTTACTGGAACTATTTTCATTTCAACAAATTAGATACTAACAAAGGTTTGTCCTTACAACTGGAGAAAAGGAACTAATTCATTACAAAAATGAATAACATATATATGTGCTTATCTAGGTCTCCTAAAATAAATATGGTCATATGAAAACTGTGTTTTCATATTCTAAAATTATTTCCAGCATTTGGCATGGAGCCAAGGCAATAAAATTTTGCCATTTATAGCAAAGTTTAGGCTAAGTTGCAGGGCACACAAAAATATATACTTGCTTAATATTTTAAGGCCATAGAGCCAATCAGAATGTGCACACAGGGAGGGGCTTTGCCTAACTGATACTCTGACCTCTGTGAATGTAAAAGGGAGTCCACAGGTTTTCATGGGTATATACCTGGTGGAGCACTTAAATGGGATTAAAAAAACATACGGAAGATTAAGTGCAAAGACGATACACTTCAACTCTTAAAGGGGGGATACAAAGAGAAAATAAAAGGACACTTGCTGTTATATAAACCCATCTTCTCACTTCTCTTGGGACCACATGAAGACTAGAAGTGAATGAAAGTAGCTATATACCAGGGGAAAGAGAGAAGGTGAATCCATTCAACATTTGAGAAAAACATCTACCTAACCAATCAGTTCAGAGGTGGAGTCAGAAAATTCCTTTTCCTATCCAATTTAAGAAGACAGTTTTCAATGAAGAAAAATTAGCCTGTGATGATACTGAATTCAGTTGGGCTTCAAGAAATTACAGGGAAAAGCCAACATCAACCCGGATGTTAGTAGCTTCCAGGCTGGTAGTTAACAGAAAAATTGGCAGGACACCTGGAGTACTTCGTGTAATGTCCTATTAGTGGCACATGCTCATGGCCACAGAAAGTCACAGGAGACACTGGAAGGGACGGAGTGAAGGGCAGAGGGCAACTTTTAGTTAGGACTTTTAAAAGAAGGAAAAGACTCTAATCAGAAGCTTACACATGTTTTCCCTTCCAATAAAGTGATTATTCTCTACTTTTCTCAATATCACAGAGGCCCAGGATCTATGGAAAATTGCTCTGCAAAGGCAGGATTGACTTTTTCTTAATCTCCTCTACTTCACCTTCCCCCCCAAAATTAAGTGAAAAAACGACCTCCAACCTTTGACCTAATTTCCAGTTTGTCAGAAATACAAGGGAGGAGAGAAAACCGAATGGCCCCTCAGGAAACTATCAATCAGGCGCACCCTCTGTGTGGGACTTTTTCCAAGGCAAGAGGCCTGGTATCTTTAAAAGTTGATGCCATAGAAATTCGAGGACTGTTCTAGACTCAACATAAAAAAGATTTTAGGGCTATACCGAGGATTATAACATTGACCAGATCTTAGTTCAGAGAAAAAATAAACAGGTGTAAAACACATTTTAGAGACAACTGGAGAAATTTAAATATAGACTAGGTATTGGATATCATGAGAAAATTATTGTCAATTTCCATGTTTTGAAATGTTATTGTGTTTATGTGGGAGAATGTCCTTGTATATTTAGGAGACAGATGTTCAAGGATTTAGGAGGTATCATGATGTCTGCTTAACCCAATTTACCTGAAATTGTTAAAAAATAAATACACATAAGTACATACTCACACACATACACAAAGCAAATGAACCACCATGTTAACAACCAATCTAGTGGCAGATACATGGACCTGTACTGTTTCTTCAGTTTTGCTATATCTGAAAGTTTTTATAATTAAAAGCTGGAGGCAGAGGAAGAAATGCTGCTAAGAAATGCCTTAAATATGTTAAAAAGCAAGTTAAGTACCTCTATAATGAAGCTTAAAAGAGTGAACAAGGAAAGTTATGTATTATTCATCACTTAACTATTAAAGACATTTAATCAGACTAATAAGTTACTTATTTATCTCTGAAAATTGCTACCACCTTTCTGTCTCCCATATTTGTAGGAATTTTCTACTGTAATCTATGCCAGGTTTACTATGTATATAAAAAACATTTTATGACTTCGGAGGATAGCAAAAACGGTATGGTTCTGGTTTTCACGCTTTAGTGCACAGCATGTTGTAAATATAAATGACTCCAAGATAAGTCAGTCAGGAAAGATCAAATAACTCAGCATTTATAATTCTTTCAGACACATATGACTGGATTTACCCATTCAGGAGAAATACAGCCTAGAGTCTGCACATTCCTCTCATTTTCTTATATTAAATTATATTTAAATATTCCCTCAGTGCTGATAGTCACAGCCCAGCCATCCCTTCGATACTCAGCAGAATGAAAATTAAAGTGAAATCCTAAAAATAATTTCAGAAATTGAGAGGAGGAAGCAGAGAGGTTATTCTCTGACACACCGCATATAATAATGTGACAGATGCATTTCACTATTTCTCACAGGTTCTCTAACTCATGCTAAGATTATAATTTCAAATCTATATTGCCACAGATGTTAACAATAAGGTAGATCTGTTTCAACTTTTCACCAAAAATACTAGTGGCATTTTATAAAGTTCCTCTCTAAAACTTTATTATGAAATAACAACAATAAGCCACTCTGAAATCTCTAACTCTTAAGTCATCATAACTGTCAAAGGGACTATTTACTAAGAGACTGGTTCATCAATTCAGTACATCTAATTTAATCTAATTTATCTGAGTCAAATATATCCTCTCGGGTATCCACAATATGTTCTAAAGCCCTTATTAACTTTCTTCTGATACTTCTAAAATGTCTTTCACATACCGCAAGATTGTAAAAAATGTCCAGAAAGGCCGTGCAATGTGCTTTAATTCAGCAATGCAAAGATCAGTTCTCAACCGTCAATGTCTGTCACTTGATCAGTATTACTGTCTGCACACTCTGTGTAATGCAACCTCTCGATCCCTTGCAAAAAGCATACAACATGTACAATTCCATTGGCTGAAGAAAGTGTGCTAAGCCGACCCCTCCACTCTTCTCTGGCACTAGGGCTGATGGAGATAAGAGGTTTCATCTCAACCAAGCAGCCTGGATTGATAAAGAAAGATCAGGACTTACTAAGCCTCTTCTAATATATGTCAGAGCTGGCTGATCCTTAGCAAGCTACACAACATCTCAAGGGTATGAGCTAGAAGCCACTGCAGAGATCAGTGAATGGCCAACTCCCTTTCCTGAAAAGGAAATCAAGACCCAGTAGGATTCACTGTCTCCATTGCTAAAACTTTGACAAAATTCCGGGTAAAATGAAGCACATCTGTACAAAATGTTTAAAGGATCCTTTCTGCTTGGAAAGATCCAATGCCAGCAAGAGCTGTTCATGCCAATAAAACATAGCAACACACCCAGGACCCTACCCTGTCCCTAATCCCTACTGCTATAGCTGCAGGGCCCTTATTCAGGGGAACTCAGCAGCAGTTCAATGAATGAAGAAACGAAGGAACGATGCTCCCCTCAGCCTTGCTGTGGTTGTCTTTTGCTGCCAACATCATGTGACATGCAACCTTTGACCCCACATGTGGCCCTCTATGAGACCTTACCAGGCAACAACTGCAATGCTGAATTTAGTAAACGTGTCATCTCTGTGGACACAGCCACCATCTTTCTCCCTGCCTTTTATCCTTCCCTCCACACTCCTTTTACAATCATTTATTTGGTGTCATCTATGAGGCAGGCTTTTCCTAGATGCTAGCCTGGCATTAAATACATCCCGCTGCCATGTTCCTATGGCTAGAACCTGTATCGAGAAGGCACAAGGCTTTCAACGTTTTAAAACTATAAGTAAAAAGTAAAAAGAAATTTTAAAATGTCATCCTTTTCCCCAAATACTGGCCTCATTCATGACTGAAAACTGGAAAATTAAAAAAGAGAAAACTCTAAAAATGGACCCCTGCAAAGCACAACCAAATCTGAATGTATGGTTTTGATTTAAAAGAAAAAAAAATGTACAAAGACTTAAACCACACTCTGTGGTTTGTTCCTTCAGCTGGAAAGGATTTCTTTGGACTGTAATTGCATTTATTATGCCAGTATCAGGGGAGGGAGGTGACAATGTTCATTCTTATCCCTTACACATTCAGTTATACACAAAAAGATAGAGAGATATAACACAAAGAATAAAAATATTTGAGTGAGTAATACACATTTAGGTAAGGCACATGTAGGGCAACTAACTTCAGATCACATTCTATTTCTACAAAATTACCGCAAGTTATAGAAACACTGATTGCATTCTTATGAAATACATGTGCCAAATGCTTTTAAAACATCGTAACAAGTAGATTCAAAGTGTTTGAAATATATGTCAGAAATGCTACCAAATTTGTCCTACTCATTTCCAAGACCCCACTAATCATGAGAGAAAAAGACATCTGTTCATTTTAAAAGCTGAAAATGTTTCCAGCCACCTACGAAAAATGCAGTTTTCTTAAAGAACGACTTCTTAATGTCACTATTACCCCATAAATTTCTCTTTTTCTTTCAATGCCTAGCTGTATGGAAGCCACTTGAGGAAGGAACATTTACAGCAGATGAAAATACATTTCTCCATCAGTTCCCAATTGGCAAACAAATTCCATCCATATTTTACATAGAGCCTCATCTCAGGATGGTCCACTCTTTTTCATAACAAGTGGTGCTTTATAAAACATTATTAACAGATTCCATGCAGGTTTCGACTATAAAACTGTCATCAGACTGAAATGGCCATGTTAAAACGAAGAAATAAGAAACTATTAATTTCAGAGCACTTTAGAAGAGATCAGAGGGAAAGAACCTTAAGGGACAAAAGCACACGGGGGCACAGTTAAAGAAGAGAAACATGGGACGCTCTGGCGGGGGCTGAGAGACTGCGCATTGTCGTGGGAAAGAAAGGTGCCTGCACCTTTGCAGCATCAGCAACACAAGTTCCAGAGTCCAGACTCAGAACTGACGATCTACTTGCCATGCGACACCAGGGAAAACAGTTCATTTTAGTGTCTTGAGCAACACCCTTCAAAACTTTAATGAGCGCACAGATCACCTGAAATCGTATTAAAATGCAGACTATATGATTCACGAGGCCTGGGGTGGGGCCTGAGATTCTGCAAGCTCCCCGGGGATGGCAGTGGTGCTGGTGCACAGACCAAACCTTGCATAGCAAGCTCTTAAATCACATGTGAAAAAACGGGATGAACGTAGCATGCTATGAATGGAACAAGGCTATGTGGGTAGAGTACTTTAGGTTCCTTGGAAGAAGGCCACCATGTCATTATAATCAGTAGTGAATTCACAGACTGTAATTTAAGTGCCTTAATAATCCTACATCTTTGAGCATAAATTCTATTGCCTAGAATTTCAGGGTTATACATATTTTAGGTAAAGTTATAAAGAGGTTAATGTTTACATACAAACCTAATGTTTTTCCCAAACTTAATAGCCTTTCTGAGAGTTAAAATAATTTTCTAATAGAAGTTGTGTGTACCTCCTGAGATACCGAAAAACAATTACCATAGGTAAAATAATTTATTTTTTCTTTTCTAAGCTAAACATTGTTTATTCACTTATTCTTTGAATAAGATTTTCATTTATTTCATTATTTTAGTTTGCTCTATTCAGAAAATCATTGAATTCATCCATATGTGTCCTTCTCCTGATTACTGTTTTCTTGTTTGTTTGTTTGTTTTTTTGAGACAGAGTCTCACTTTGTCACCCCTGGTAAAGTGCTGTGGGTTCATAGCTCACAGCAGCCTCAATCTCTTGGGCTCAAGCAATTCTCTTACCTCAGCCTCCCAAGTAACTGGAACTACAGGCACCTGCCACAACATCTGCCTATTTTTAGAAACAAAGTCTCGCTCTGGCTTAGGCTTCTCTGGAACCTACGAACTCAGACAATCCACCTGCCTCAGCCTCCCAGAGTGCTAGGATTACAGGCCTGACCCACCGCACCCGGCCCTGGAGCTATAAAATGGCTGGGCACAGTGCCTCACATCACTGTGTAATCCTAGCACTTTGGGAAGCAAAGGCAGGAGGATTGCTTGAGTCCAGGAGTTCAAGACCAGCCTGGGCAACACAGTGAGTGATACCTCATGTCTACCAAGAAAAATTACAAAAATTAGCTCAACTTGGTTAACACACACTTACAATCCCAGCTACTCAGGAGGCTGAGGTGGGAGGATCCCTTGAACCCAGGAATTTCAGGTTGCAGTGAGCTATGATCACACCACTGCACTCTAGCCTGGGCAACAGGATAGACCCTAGTTCTAAAAAAAAAAAAAAAAAACTATAAGATAACAATGAATAAAGACATAATAATATTAGCTAGCATTTACTAAATGTTAACTATGGTCAGGCACTGTTAGTACATTGTATCACTTAAATCGCCCAGCATTCTGTTTTATCTCATTTTACAGAACAGAGAGGCTCCAGAAAAATAGGAGATTTGCCCAAGGCCACACAGCTAGCAGGTAGCCAGGCCAGGTTCTGTGTAAGAATGAGGAGACTTCAAAGGTCCAAGTCTTTAACCACTCCCCATAGCACCTCTAAAACATACCTAAAAATATCCTACATGAAGGACAAAAAAATATTGTGAAAAAATATGATTCCTGACCTCATGGAAATTCTAGATGATTAAACAAAGCAAAATGCCTTAACTGAAATATTAGTAAATAACACGAATAAATGATAAGTTCAAAAATGTATAAGGATCTAGTCAGATAGAATCACATCATTAAAATTTATTCTATTAAAAGGAAAACCTAAAAGGAAAATATGATTCCTGACCTCATGGAAATTCTAGATGATTAAACAAAGAAATATTAACCGAAATATTAGTAAATAACACAAATAAATGATAAGTTCAAAAATTTATAGGGCTCTAGTCAGATAGAACCACATCATTAAAATTTATTCCTATATTAAAAGGAAAACCTACAAGGTTTAATTACTCTTAATTGCCTAGAATCTAAAAACTAGACAGCCTGCCCAGAACTAAATACTGACATTAGCACTAGCAGCCTGGAATCTGAGGCCATCTTTGAAGCCATCTGTCACAGAGTGGCTTCTGAGTTAGAAGCTTTCCACGTGAAAGGTCCGAAGAATAGGTGTGCCCCAGAAAGGAGACGAAAACACACTATAATAGACCCAATCCAGATCTCCAGTGTAGGAAACAGGTAACTTATGAAGGATGTCTTGGTTACAGTAAGCCTCATTCTTTTCAGTTTAGCCAGTCTTCTCGCTAACTGTATTTCTTTACCATCTAGAAATGAGCAGAATATTAGTGCTATCATCCATGCCTAATTAAAGATGTGCATGAGAATACAGCAAATTTCACCAGTAATTTTAAAAGAAAAAGAGAATAGCTAGAATTGTCTTGGTAGCTGTCAAAATTAAACATTTAATCTTAGATGCCATAAACACATAAAAGCCAAAAAGTTGTTTAGCAGCATGACATTAAGATCAGTCTTTGGAGCATTTGTGGCAGAGTATTCCTTGAAATAGCAGTATACAGAAATAGATGGCTTCTGGCTTGGATTAACATAGATTTCTTAGGAAAACATTTTTGAGAAATGTATTATGTTCCTGGCTCTACCCTTGGCTGAACAGAACTGTCCTTCGCTTTCTAGCTGGGAGTGCACAATGTTGCAGGTTCACAGAACTCCTATGAAGTGCTCGGTAGCACATACTGTTCAATCAAATGCAACCCATTTGCTCTTCGTAAAGACATCCAAAGGAACTCAAAATCAACTAAAGAGTCTCTTACGGATCTCAGCCACTGGAAAGAGGAAATAAAAACAACAACAACAAAAGACAGAGAGAGAGAGTACAACAGTTGTTTTCCCATTGGTAAGAAAAACTGGTAACAAGGGTCCTTTGTGTCTTTCAGTGCATTCAGATTTTGAAAACGGCCAAGGCCCCATGAAAAAAGCAGCTTTTAGCTATGCCCTTCATTTTCTTAAAAGAATTTTTAAAAATTTTGTTGGGCTATATAAGGAAGGACAATCAATTATGGAATGGAGGGAAGAACAAAAAGAACAGGAGCATGTGGGCGTGATGAGGTGAAAAACTCTGAAGGCCCAAGCCAACTGTGCCTGTGATTTTTGCCCCACCTTTGCTCAGTATCATGTAATAGTGAAGGGCATTAACAAGAGTCCACTTGCTTGGGTTCAGTCCCTATAAGGGCTGCTTCTCAACTGAAAAATCACTTGTCCTTTGTACTTCAGATACCTCATATCTAAACAGGCATGATAATGATAGCCCCTTGCCTCTAGAGAGTGCTTGTGAGACTGAGATGAAATAATAAATACAATGTGCTTGGAACTGTGCCTAGTCCATGGTACTTGCTTAGTAGATACTAACTATTCTTCCAGTACCTCTCTCTTTCAATTCCCACCTCCAAATTCTTTGTGCCCCATTTCTTTTATTCCAATTCTCCATTCTTTTGTGGTAGCTGTTTGTTTGAAAATATTTCTCTCCCTGCCTTCCCACCTTGCCTCTTCTTAAGCCTTTTCCTGAGAGTGCTCCAGGCACAGTCAGCACCATAAGTCCATCTGCTCACACAGAGGTCTTGGGGGTCTCTGGGGTGAGAGACAGGAAGCAGGAGCTCTCCAGATGCAGTGGGCTTCATCCCAGGCAACGAAAGAAATAAGGAGAATGAATTCTACACCTGCAAGGTTCCTATCCTCCCGATGAAGTTGATACATAAGCCCATTGATGGTACCACAGTGCCACGGGGCTACACTTTACTTCATTTCATCAAATGCTAGATCCATTAGAGAGGCAGTCTAGAGGCTCACCCAGTGACATATCCATTAACAAAAGGATACGAGTTCCAGTTATATACACTTCACTATCCAAAATGCCCTTTGTTGGGGACCAGTCTCAAGTTATATCATGAGTTCTCTCTCAGTGGCTGGCGGAAACAAGAGGATGAGGGAAAAATGAAAAGTCGAGACATGAAAAGAAATTTTTTTTAAGAGTAGCTGGGTCGGGGGACTGTGCACCCCCAGGTAAGCATGAGGACTGTGGAACAGACCCTAGCTCCGAGCTGGCTCCATTTTCATTATATACATTAAATAGGGGGAGGCTAAACCCTTATGTCATGGTTTTAACTGGGCTTGTATTTTCTAAGCAAATTATGTTTTTAATTAATTATCTTAATTGTATTGACTTATTTTTCACTTTTATCATGTCATTTTTTATCTTAACACAAATAAAATCTAGAACAAGAACATAGGTAAGGTGTAGGACGTCAAGGCCGACCCCAATCAGACCACACACACAAATCTCGACGTAATTAAGCCCCTGACAAGCTTTATAGATAGTTGATTGTATGTCATACTGAAAAATGAGAGCGGAGGGCACTTTCCTCTCACCTCCCTGAGAAACTTTTTTTTACTTACGAGATTAAAATGTTTGTGTTAATTTCAGTGCCTTACACATTTTTTCATAAATTTTTTCAACCTCCTGTGTTCACTTCTTTCAAGAGAGTAGTCCCACCTGCGGAAGCCTCACCTCTCAGTGCCCAAAGACCTTGGGGCCGAGTCCCATTGGAAGAGGGATGAAGTTCTAATAAGACAATCTACTTGTCTTAAAGGACCAGAATGCACTTTGCCACTCTTAGACTTTAAATTTCTCAACATAGGTCTTTTAGTCTGAATATGTACCTGTTTTTCTCTAATTTATTTCCCTCCTGTCTCTGTTCCCTTTGTCCATCATCTGTAATCATTTATTACATTTAATTTCTAACTTACTTATAATAAATTAATACTGGTTTTAAGCTTATTAAATCATTATTTCTAACAATGTAACAATGTAAACACATCAAGATATGACTCCTCCCTTAAGTACCCATATTTCCATTCTCACCATTAAAATTCTACTGACAAAAAATAACAGAAGCTCACAGGCAGCCCTGGTGCATAAACTCCCTTTCCTAGAGATTTTAACACCAACTCAACACTGAAAACTTTGAAATTTCTACTGATTCCTTTGCCCTGCTCCTCTTTGTTCCAGAAGCTCTGTCCCTCCTGATGTCAATGAAGTGCTTTTAAACTTTCCATCTTGGTCCACTCCATGTCAGAAATATCTCCCAGGTGACAGGTTTCTCACTCTGAGCTAATTAACCTACATCATATAGGACCAAGAAAGGCAAAAGGGGAAGTGACTTTCCTTTTAGTCTTGCAAAGGAGTTTATCATACAAGCTCTGCTGCAAGATGTGCATTAACAGATGGCCTCCTAATCTCACAGATTTGTCCCAAGACAAAAAGTTAGTGTCCCCAATTCCTATGTTAGGCCCCTTGAAGTAGAAAGTAGCATGCCTTGCCCCCAAATGCCGATACTACAAGAAGATAGGAATTCCTTCACGTGGTTTTCAAGTTTCCTGTCATAGTTTCAACTGTTGGGTAGGATGCACATTACAAATTACCCTTTGGATGATTTTTCATTCCCTCATTCTAACAACAAAGAATTTGGGTAAGAAGGTAGCAAGAGAAGGGCCATATGAGGAAAAAAATAAAATAACTGACCTCTATGGTATTTTAAAACTTAGATACAGGCCCCATGGTCAGTTTATAAATCGGTTACAAAGAATACAATCAGTTTTAGAACTCCTTCTTTACTGAAAATATTAATAATTCTACAAAGTTTTTACAGACAACAATAAGTTAAACAGACTTTAATTATTTAAAAATTGGAGGCAGCTAGAGGGAGGTGTGGGAGAAGAACAAATGCTACCAAGAGGCCTTGGGCTAGAAACTCAAAACAAACGTCCACACCAAAATGCCCCGTGTACATCCCACTTGACTCAGAGGTTTCACTTCTTCGTGAGCCACTTTCTAAACCTGTCTTTGCCAGGCACAGACTGCAGAGGCCTGCCCACATTACTCTGCAGCTCCACAAAGCTAGTGGCTACAAAGCTGAGGTTCTGCAGATCAGGCATCTCCAGTTTGGGCATTTAAAACTCCCAGATGATGAACAATTTGACAGATGTACTGAAACAAGAGTTTAGTTTAAACTGACGATTACCTCGCTGTTTGCATTGCTCAGGCACATCAGGAACAAGGTAGCCAGCTGCCTTCCCGTGAGTTTATAGATGGAAGAAACTCTGAAACACACGAACCACATGGCAAAAACCCAAAAGCTAATTTAGGAAAGCAACCGAAAATTATTTGCTCTTGTGATTATTGAGTGTTATTACCTCTTTATTACTCACATTGATAAACTGCAGAAAAGGAGGTGGTGACACTATCCCCTTTTCAACTCAACCAAAGAAATCGTTAATATAGAAAAAAATTATCTTTGTTCTCAGTTAGCTACAAAGTGGTCACATATGATGGGAAAAAATTTCCAACGGGGGAAAATTAACCATTGCCAAAAAGATGCTATATATCAATCCACTGAATACTGACACCTTGTCCCACAGCACTCTAAAATAGTCCACTTTCATAGCGATTAATATTTCTGACAAGTTGAACAAAACATGATGTTTGCTGACAGAGTTAGAGGTGAAGTGCGCTCTATGGGGCCACATCGGGCAGCAATCCAGCCTGCAGCCTTCTGCCCACCATCAGATGCTGAAGGTAGTTGAGCGCATAAAGATGTTCCTGCTTGGTTGAGTAACTGGACCAGGGTCTCAAAAGAAGTAGTCCGTTAGCATGTTGTTTTTATTCCAGGGGCTCCATACAAAATCTTGATAATGCAGCCTTCTCCCTGTATACAGCAAGCTCCTATACTTCATTCCCACGACCTAGATCCCAAGGCACCTACATCCCAGGAGAAAGAGCCCCCATTCTTTAGGAAGTAGGGAACTTTTTTTTTTTGAGACAGAGCCTCAAGCTGTCACCCTAGAGAGCGTGTGTGGCATCACAGCTCACAGCAACCTCCAACTCCTGGGCTCAAGCGAGTCTCTTGCCTCCGCCTCCCAAGTAGCTGGGACTACAGGCGCCCGCC